>VMKM01002912.1:0-53279 GCA_008360985.2 Macquaria ambigua
ACACACACACACACACACACACACACACACACACACACACACACACACACACACAGAGCACACACGCTAAAAGAATTACAACAATATAAAAATGCTGTTTTGGACAGAATCTGCATACCTTTTCTCCATGTTGATCCAGCAAAAAACTCTAAACGCCAGCAGATGTTATTAAATGCTGACTGCAGAGGTGTGTGTGTGTGTGTGTGTGTGTGTGCGCGCATTATGTTACAGTAATGCTGCATTGTAATGATGACATTTAGAAACAAGCCCTCACACACATTGATAAATCAAATTCAGCCGGTTGCTGTCTCGGTTTGAGGGAAACGTCTCTGAAATCTCAGGCAGGAAGTGAAGGGAGGGAAGTTATCAGCCTTTTTTTTTTTAGCATAAAATGACGCAGGCATTACATCACAACCAACATAAAGGTCCAAGCTGGAGAACCAACAAAGCTCCGTTTTCATTTTGGCTTTGTAATAAAGAGAAACACTGTTGATGTTACTGCACAGCAGCTGCTTTAGATCTGTTTTAGTTCCACTTTTATTTGCATGTGTGCACATAACAACAGCTGCCAAAGAAGCTACCGTGAGCGTTGCTCCATTTTCAAAATAAAAGTGAAAGTCTGTAAATGAGTTGTTTTTTCAAGTAACCCTCCCAGAGAGTGAGTGAACATATATTCATAATCAAAATTACGTTTGTAAATGCATCTTTAATGGGCATTTTACAGAAATCAGTAACAACCTACAGGATCAATAAAAGAAATTAGATTCTGATAGGTGTGCACGTTCTTCTTTTATAAATACCATTTTTTTTGTATGGGAAATGTCCATTACAGGCTCCATCGCTCGAGAGCACAACACATAGATCAGCTGGCGGATTAGTCTATAGGATGGCAAACTGTTGCAGGACGGGTATCGCAACCTGAATCCTGAAATTTAGCTTCACAAAAACCTTTATTTATTTTTCATATATATAAAACGCCCACATCTTTATCTGCTTTATTAACAACATTAAAACCTCTGAGCAGTGGAGCGACCTCTGGCAGAGCACACTGCTGCTTGTTTTGAGCTTTCCGTTGCTTCCTGATGCCTCTGCTCTGTCTGCAGAGTCTCCGAGGACCAGCAGGAATGCTGACCTCTGCTCCTCCTCCTCCTCCTCCTCTTCCTCTTCCTCCTCCTCCTCCTCCTGCTGGCTCTCTCTCCCTCCCTGCTTTGCAATCATTCTCCAATAAAAACACGTGCCTTTTAATCCAAAAGCTAAAGTAGGAGAGATCTTAATCAGTTCAGACGCTGTTATTGTGTGCAGAAATAAACTTCCACCAGGGGAACAAATACACCAAAATTATCAGCTCACTCTGTTGTCCAGTTCTACTTCTGTCTCATCCTTCTCTCCACAAGAAGGTCAGAGGTCAAGGACACATCAACAGGTTGGACGTTCGGACTCATCACAGAGCATCAAACCCAGACTAGTCCGCAGGTTGGACTCTGAAGCAGCCACGTGAAATCAGACGTCTCTGTTTGGAGAGTTTAAAAAGGTTTACTTCTCCACTTTCTGAAGCTTCATCGCAGATATTTACAGCCGCTGAGCTCAGCTTCCTTTCCCATTTCTTCAGACAATAAAAATAAAGAAAAACACTTTAATGACGTAATGAGTCATTTACAGAAAGAACATTTAAAGGGGACATGAGATGAATAATAACTATAGAAAATATAGTTATTATTTAACATATAGAAATTGGATCCAATTGAATCTGGACAAAAACAGCCAGATTATACATAACATGAGGTGTCAAATAAGCAAATTCAACATTCGTTAAACCTGTAATAACTCATTTTTTGGCCACTTGAGGGCAGAAGAAAACACATATTATCAGCTTTTAAGTTGATGTGGCAAACTTGTCAGCAAACTGTTGACCGTAACAGACACGGAGCAACATTAGTTTACATTTGGAGTCGTGTTTCTGTCCATCTGATGAATGTACGCCCACGATTTTTTAATGTTATAATTATTTTAAAATGAAATAAAACAGCTCCCACGTTCCTCTAAAGTTAAACGTACTCATTTCAGGCCTGCCGGGCTGATTTTGTGTCCTGGCAGGATCGATGAGAGGCTAAAGAAAACACACGGACCCTGATTTTAAACAAACAAAACCTCAAGCTTTGTGTGTTTGGCCGCAGGATGTTGCAGAAAATCTCTGTGAATTAATAGAGAGTAGCGGTCAGCCGGCTTTATCTTCCTCTCTGTGTCACTGACACACACTGACACACACTGACACACACTGCCTTTGTTCGCCTGTCCACAGAGCTTTTTGTTGACCGCTGCAATAGGTGCTAAAAGGACGTATTGTACTGTGAGGTGGAGAGAATTTCTTTGTGTTGTGGTCAAAAAGAGGTAACAGAGACGCGCTTTTACTCTTTTCACCATTTCATCCAAACCTCTATAAATTACATTACAGATCTGTCTCAAACTAAAACACAGCATCAAGAAGAAGGGGAAAGAAAGTTCAAAGATTTTTAAACATGTGGCGTTTCATTATCAATGAATCTGCAGCACCATGTTCCCGATAAATCGATTAATTTGTTTGATCTAAAAAATGTCAGTGAAACAGTGAAAAAGTTCCATCACATCTTCCCAGACAACTCTTAATGTGCTCCGCCAAACGGTAGAGAAAACCATTAAAGGGTTACAATAAATACAGGCTCCCAAACTGGCAACCGTGCGGTATGAGCAGCCATGTTTTGTTTGAAATATTACGAAAAGAAAAGTGGAGAAGTGAGGATTTGTGAAGAGCTGCCATACTTTCTCTCTTTCTCACCACACACCCAGACTAAAACACATTTCCTGTCATCTATGCTCCATGGCATGCCACTGTGTTTCCCTTCCCAGAACTGTGTAACAAACCCAATAAAAGCCTCTTGATGGCCCTCTCTCCCTCTAACACACACACACGCACACACACACTAGGGCTGCAACTAATGATTATTTTCATGATTAATCGTTTAGTTTATAAAATGTGTCCAAAGTGACTTGTTTAAATTGCTTCTTTTGTCCGCCCCACTGTCCAAAACGCAAAGACTTTTTATTTAGTGTCACAAATGACAAAGAAAAGCAGCAAAGTTAGCATTTAGTATGAAAGTGGGACGCAGCTCCTGTATTTTATGCTAAAGCATTAGCATGTTTGCTAGCCAGCGCTAACACAGAACCTGTGTCTCAATTTGCGTTCTACTATTTTGAGTGCATACGTGCGTTCACACTGATATTATGGCAAAATGCAGTGCACTACGAGTACCCAGCAGCCTTCCAGTTCAAAACGATGCAGTTCTTTAAATAGCGTTACTCTTACAGTATGTCATTATATTCTTTAGCAGTCATGACTCAATTCTCCAAAGACATGATATCCAGACTGTGAAGACGTGTCTCACTTTGACTCATCCGTGTCCCTACGCCCATCATGGCTTCATTCCTCTTCTTTCCCCTATGGCAGCGAGACAGGAAATGGCTCCCCACGGTAACGCAGTGTGTCACCAACAGCAGCTAGCCAAATATTAGCTGATAGATTGAACATATTAATAAAAAAGAAAAATGGAGCCTACAGTACTACAGTATGTTCTCACATCCACACACTCATACATTTGTCATAACTGCTCACTGACTTCAGTGACTAAACTGATTCTCCCACAGTTTACCGAAGGGGAAGGTTGGATCTGAGACATCAAATCTCCAGCTGATACCATCTTCAAATCTCCTTAACATCAGCACCCGCTTTTTTTATTTTTTTACACACTGCATTCCTATTTTACTGCACCAGTGTGTATTGGAAAGTATGCAGCAGAATAGAAAGATGATACAGACTGTTCATTCAAGACTTTATTGCCTTCATCAATCAGTTGCGATTGGTAGGACACTGTTTTGGTGCAGACTCACGAGAAAGGACAGGAAAGGACAGTCACACCCTCACCCATGCTGTTGTTGGTGCAGGAGCAACACTGGACAACTTGGGCCAAAAATATATCCACAATCCCTGGCTTTCCCTTCGGTCCCGGAGGGCCCTGAATCTGGCATCGGGGTATTCTGCCCTTCTTTTTATTTATTGCAAACAAATCCAAAATAGAAGAGAGGAGAACAACAGCGTTCTGCCCTGACAGAAAACATTAACAGCTCTCATCATTACTTCTCCCACATGTATTTTCCAGGGTTCGCACAGCTTTTTAAGAGTAAAATTCAAACACTTTGACACACACGTGAGTGATTGTGCAGATGATGAAACACCAGAAAATCAAGCATTTTTCAAGGAGTACATTCAAATTCAAGCATATTCCTAACCTTGAAAACATAACAGTTAAAATTAGGTATTTTCCAAACTTTCCGGACTTTGTATGAACCCTGATTTTGTTTTGTGTCGTTGTGTAGAAATGCAGCCTGGCTTTTAGCAGCGAGATCCTCTGTGTGTGTGTGTGTGTGTGTGTGTCTGTGAGAATGCAGATTAAGGGACATCCCGTAGGAGTTTTACTGTAATTATGGTTCAGAATTTGATTATCACAATCTTGAGAGCATATATTCCCACACATAGCCAGATCATGTTCACACACACACACACTCACAAGTACACACAGTACACACTGTAACGTCCATATCTCCGTAACCCTGCTCCCGGATGGCTGGGATCATTTGTCTGTGTCACACAAGCACAAATCAGTGACGTACATACACCAACATGGGCTCACGAGAGACACATGCATGCACACACAGTGTAGGTGGAGGTCATGTGCATGCAAACATTGGCACACATGCAAGCCCAGGTTGTTACGCCACCAGTTCTCTGTGATTGCATACGCCGACCTTGTAATCAAGCCAGATTCCTTCTCCACATGCCTGCATGTGCGCTGACTTGCTCTTGATTCACTCACTCCTGGAATAGCTGCTGCACAGACAGCTGAAGCCAGTCGTTGCTTTTAAATCTATTTTAAAAAGGAATAGTTTGTGTGAAATTGGCCTTTTGCTTAACTACCATAGTAGTGAAAAATAACCGACTTCTCTCAAGTTCCTCCTGAAGGATAAACAAACATGATGACATGAAACTGTCTGCAACAGTTAACAGTGAACACACTGTTTGAGGCATCAGGCCTGCTCTGTGTGTGTGTGTGTGTGTGTGTGTGTGTGTGTCCCAGAAATTGAAGAATACACACATGCCGCTTATGCTAATGCTATAACTCTGCAGTAACACAGGGGCGGGTGTTTGGTCTACAATCTAGTTACATACTTGATCTACGCAGGATCATTTCCCTCCTGATTGATGCTGACTCAGGCTTTTCCAGGCTGCGTGTGTGTGTGTGTGTGTGTGTGTGACCCTCGGATCAACAGGCATACACAGACTAGCACACATACTGTACAGCCATAGATCCTCACCCTTAAAAAAGCAGCTCCATACCACCTATTAATGCAACTTTAATATCTGTGTCATGATGTTTTTGTATTTTATGTCTGTTGCTTTATTATTTTTTTAATTGTGAAGTTCTGCTGTTGAAAGTTGCTATATAAATAAATTTGTCATCATTAATCAAACTGTCTGCAGCATTATATTTGTTTGCCCTGGTTACCTGTCTAACTTTGCAGCCACAACATTATCTCATGTGTTTAATTCTGTTCTCAGCTCAGATCGCAGGAGTCAGTTTGCCAGAAATAGCTGCCAACAGCAGGCGAGCTTACCGTTAAAAGTGACAGCAGTTATTTCACTTTCAACACTGGCACTGCCATATAATACATAGCTGACACATGAGTTGAGATCAGATAAGCCCAGAACTCTGACAAAATGTTATTTTATTTAAAAATGTTTCTTACAGACAGGATAACTGAGGCAGCACGTCAGGATTTTATCCTGTTCTAATCACTAGCTGCACTGGAAAAACCCAAATATATACTGTACTGTGAAATCCAGCCATCTGCGACGTGTAAACACACAGCTCATGCTTGGCCTTGGCTTTTAATCGTGTTTTTCTGCTCTGTTCACAGCAGCTGACTCCGATAAGACTTGAACAGCGCACAATTAAATCCACTCCAGGACAGGAATCATTTGCTATTTGAGGACTGCTTTCTGTCAGTTATTTTGGCCTTCTAAAAGTTTATGTTCACATCAAAAAGTGTTAATGCATGTATCAAATACGTGACTTCCACACCTACCTACTTGCTTTGCTTTCAATCACACACAATCAACAGGAGACCGAACAACCAATAAATACACAATTGGGAAAAATAAAAATAAAATATTCAAATGTGTCCATGTAGGCAGCAACAATAACACAACTTCAGTCATATTTAACATCCAAAATATCAACATGAACGCTCCAAGAGTTAAATACTCAGACACCAGCTAGCAAAGACAGACAGACAGGCAGGCAGGCAGACAGACAGACAGAGGATGTATCTGACTCACGTTATGTGATGTCCAAGTCCATTCCCCTTTCTTTCATGTAAATGTCAAATGTCATTTTGTTTGTTGACAGTACTCCTCTTCTCTCCACGGCTACTAGTTAGCTAGCTAGCATAGTCTTATAGAAACACGATAGCTAGCCGATAACATTAGCAACACTTGAAAACTAGCTAACTCCTGCGCTTGTTTTAAATAATTCTAGCTTAATATTTTGTCTTTTGTTGAGAGGCCAGACCGTGACAGGGTTCACACCTCACTTCAGAGTTTCTTTTCCTGAGATGTGTCCATTCACAGCTTCGCGGAAGCATCTTGTTTAATACTTAATATTAATATTTTTAACGAACTTCACCTGGCTTCTCCTCGGTGGAATTCGGAACACTTCGGCAAGGCTGCAATATCGTCTTTGACCACACAGACTGGCTAACATTCACCAGCCGTTACAACCAAGAGGGGCGCTGTTTCACGCGTTTGAGAAAACTCAATAAAAACTGGGGAAGACATGGCAGCGATGTCTGTTATGACACAGAAAATTATTAAATATATTTATTAAAATGGCAGTGATAGATTTTGGCTAGAGGAGGCACTCCTACACAAGGTAATTCATTTTAATACTGAGATCCACGTTCTGGAAATGCCTGAAAGTGATAAAAGTTTGTGAATTTGTGATTCTTTTGATATATTTATGAATCTACAGAATATATAAGCATGTAAGCTAATACATAAGTGATGGTCTCAATATACCTCAAAACATGAGATTGTGCCCACTGTCAAAAATAATAATCTAATTCCAATTTACTCTCCATATGTTTAATTATTTTGTCATTTGCATCAAACCACCAATTTGCAAACTAAACTGTCAGTCCTTGGATTATATATTCAGTCTATCGGCTCAGTCAGAACAAAGATGAAGCCAGTAATTGGACGTGATGGCTCAAAAGAAAATCAAAGAGCCTTTTAATCCCTTCAGTACATGGTTTAGGATGGATGTTCCCTTTTAACTGAGAGACTAATTGAACTCCAGGTCCCAGAAACCACATCTGAAACCAACTTAGTTCTGCATCTCAGCTGCCGGGAAAAATTACACAGCCATCCCATGATGCCACTGTCATTACGGGACAGGAGGTGGAATGATGGGAAACATTTCCAGGACATAGCTATCCTTCAACTAAAGTCACTGCAATGCCCATACATGGCGTGATTTCATAAGAGTGAAGGCAGATGTGGTAATACTTAAAATATTACTGTTTATAAGGTTATTACTGTGGCAAATCTGCAGAAAATGTAACAGCGTAAGAGCTGATCATATGACTGATTAGGATGTTGGCACTGTAAACACGCCTGTAGATTGTAGATTAAAAAATCTAAATTACTTATCAAATTTAATTTCAACGTTTCTGTAAACACCCCTGAGGGAAACAACTGTGTTAAGTCATATTAATATATAAATATAAAACATATATAGAAATGTATGAAATGTATAGATTTGTTTGATTTTTTTACTCTAAAAGTTCAGTGTCTTTTGCTCCTTCCCAACTTCAACTGTATTTTATTAATCTTCTCCAATCTGACAATAAAATCAGAGGGACAGAATGAATCTCAGTTATAGATTTAATAATCCTAAAATAAATACAATATAATAATATTAGTAAAAAGGAAAAACTGAAGCCCAGAATCTATATAAAACCACGTTTAATTAGTCTTGTTCTGTTACAGTTCAGAGTGAGTGTTAGCGTTATTGTCAGGAGTGGGAGAGCTGGAGGAGGAATCTGTCGCTTTTTCATCAACCACATCTTCTTCCACATTCACCTCTTCCTCGCCCACCTCCTCTTCCTCTTCCTCTTCCTCTTCCTCTTCAGGAGCTTGCTGCTGGGCGGAGGCGGGTTCCTGCATGTCCATGATTTTCAGGAAGTCGTAGAAATCGACAGCAGGAGGCCAGCTATCCTCGCCCAACATCCCTACAGAGACCAAGACAGACATCTATAATTACAACGTGCAACTTCATACAGGATTAAAGATTTAATCCGATGCAACAGCAACTGTTGGTGACGCATCGATTTCTTGTGGATTATGATTTGTTCATTTAAAGATCATTTCTCCGTGGAGGATGGAAATGCGCTGAACGACAATCCTTCAGTTCAAATAGGCAGAGACGAGTCAGAGCGAGACCCTCCGTCTTATCCTGGCCCCCACCTCGACAAACCACAGGGTTCAAAAGGTCAAAGGTTAACGGCTCCAGACAGTTGAGCTTTAAAGCCTGAAGCCACCTTAATAATCATCATCTTCGTTTAAAGAGAATGTGTGGCCTCTTGCACACCTTTTACATTCCTCGGACAGGAACGCCACGCGTTGGATCCTGTCACTGTTTTGTCAGGCTTGTCTAAGAACTGCATAATAATTTAAAGTTGGTGACATATTCCTTTAACATCTTGGAGCATAAATGTGCCTCAGTATAGGAGATACAAGAGAAGAAGGTAGCTAGATCGTGACTTTACATTTTCATGGGAAATTTCCATCTATTTTATGTTTTGATTTTACTTTTTCCACTCACATCTTTCTATGCTTGGACATTTTTTACAGCCACTCTGTTCCATGTTTTCTTTCCCTTTTCATTTCATCTGGTAAACATTAATGAAATCACATTAATCACAAGTATTTTATGGCATTTCCTTAATGTATTCTTCTCTTTTTGACATCTGAAAGTCAAATCATCCTGATCAGTCTGTATCCCTCACAAGTTGAGGCCTCTTCTGATGTCTCACATACAATTTCACGTCTACATTTTAGGCATTTAGCAGCTGCACTTATCTTACTAATTTACAACTTAAAATGAGAGAAAATGTAGATCAAAAAAAGTCGTAAGCAACCAAAACTATAAAGTGCGTAGGTCAGGTTTAAATGCCATTACAGTGTGTGAGAGTGGGTCTCACTTTTTAATGTAGTATTGAAATAATATCTGGATAGCTTATGTACACAGCAGGCTTTGTGCTGACAACGTGCTGACCGGAGTCACCCAGGTGGAAATGTAACCGTGCAGCCGCAGCGTGTTGGAGAGTCATCACTGCAGGTGGTCACCTAATCCCTGCATGTAAGTAGGCAATCACTGCGGACAGGAGGAGAGTCACTGCTGCAGTAAAGACATCATCGTCATCAAACTGCTTGACAGAGGACGACCTCTTCACTGCACAGCCACCTGCCATGTCTGCCTTTGTTGGTGCGTGCTCACTCATTTGCTGGCTTTGTGAATTGTGTGGAAAAATGCAACTTTGTTCTCTCATGCAGGCAGAATACAGAGAACCAGCACGCATAAAATACCAGGTGTAAATGTGAGAGCAGACTGCTTTTTAAACAGCAGATGTTATAAAAGGCCTTGCTGCTAAAGAAAGAGAGAGAAGAAAAGACTAATTTTAGAGAGCTGTTAGAGTGAATAGAGAGAGGAATGACTCATTAAGGCATCTACTGTATTATGGCCTTCTTGGGGTCTCTTCGACCGCAGACTCTGGTTTTAGTGAATGAGTATTTGGATAATAACAAACATGACTTCGGATATATAACTCAGATAAGGAGCTAAATCAAATGGAGGAGGAAAAACAAAAGGAATAATAAATAGTTAGTTTATGAGTTAGCTAACCAAACAGCTAGCTTGGTTAGCATTTTTTCTTTTTTACATTTTCACCATTTTCTTATAAACTACTGCACTTGCTCGAATGAAAAGAATCTGGTAAAGGTGTCCCCCGATTTTCACTAAGTGCATTATGATACAGATCTGAAACCAGACCCAGATTCAAATATTTCTAAAAGATTTCTATTAATAAAACTCTTTGCTGTCCAGCACTTTCTCCTCCTTACCTGCCGGTGACTCAGTCCCGTCCTCGATCCTCTGCAGCCACTGCAGCACAGAGGGGGCCACTATGGGGGTGTTGGGGGGGTACTGATAGATTTCACCTCCAGAAGGCAAATGGGTGAGGACCAGAGCGGGGAGGGGGGGCATAGAGCCCAGGTATGACCCCAGGACAGACATACCAGCTGGAGTGCGGCCACTGGAACACAGACCAACAAAATATATGTTAGCAACAGATCCAATCCATTGCAATCTATTTGATGAATGACTGATTGATAATACTGACTGATGTACATACAGGTGGATCCAGCAGGCCAGGTATCGCTCCATCCTCCCCCCACCCAGCTCCACCACTCCTCTCATCTCCTCCACAAGCGCCTGGTTCTGCCTCCGCCCGATCTCGTCCTCCTCCTCTCCCACAAAGAGGAGCAGCAGGGCTTTACCCAGGGAGAGGAAGGACGGCAGGTTCTCCACCGTCAGCTCAGGCTGGAGACAAAACAGGGAGAAAGAGGAAATGTGCACGTTATCCCACTGATTTCAGATCAAAGCCGACGGGGAGCGGCTGCAACATAGACAGAAATAAGCTCTCTGGGTACCGACGGTTCAACAACATCCAAGATAAAATAAGTTTAGAGAAGATTTAGTGATGGTTTATATACAAGATCAGCACAGAGCCCAGTTTCTGCCGGACAGACTTATCAGTCCTTGCTGCATTCTGGTCTTGATAAACATTAGGACAACAGTGTCACCAAAAGGGAGATTTTGTTATTGCTTGGACTTTTTATCCAAAGCGCCCTACAACACAATGAAAGGAGGTTTTTTTAGACCCCTAACCCTGGCTATTACAAACTAATCTGGAGCCTAATTAGTAAAAAACAACACAGTAAAGACTCAAAGGGAGAGCCGAACTTCTCTCGCTGAGCAACATCTGCTTTAAATATCGCTGTTTCCACATCAGTTCATTGTATGCATTTACTTGAGAAAATGTAAACTAAGACGTGACACATTACTCTGACCTCGGATTTTCTGAGGAAACCACGTCCAAACTCTGAATCCACTGGTTATCTGTGACATATATACACTGTACGATTCCATCTTGGCTTTTTACAAACGTCCACGAAGTTACATCCACATCGTTTATTTACGGCTATTTCGTTTCATTGGATTCAAACGAAGAAAGCAATAAAAATCATCTTAACTTAATCATCAGATGACGTCAGATTTTTAGCATTTCTCAAAGCAAACATGGCTTTATGACCCAGGAAAACAAATGAACACATTAGTTTGATTCACCAGCGGATGCAGCAGCGCAGTGCTAATGCGTGAGAGCAGATCCTCAGCAGAGGTGGACACAGGCAGCGTGGAGGGATGAGTGTGCCTCCTCCAAGATGGAAACACCAACACTGCAGGGAGCTCCACTATGTGCTCTGCCGCCCTGCACAGCAAACATGCAACCTCAGAAAATATTCAAGACATTTAAGGTCATGCATGTAGCTAATTTTGGGACTCTTTAATGGTGCAGGAATGTGTTTACAAAATGTAATCAGTGTCTTTTCAACACCTTACAGGATTTTAATCATTTTGATCAGCTGCTTAGGCTTCCTGAGTGAATTCTACCCCTGAAAAACAAACTAATTTCACTGTCAATCAATCTCATACTGCCTTTAAGTGCTGCTGAAAAGCTGCTCGGGCATAGACAACTGAGAACATGCACCTTTTCTCCGCTTCACACTTTTTGTTTTGTTAAATCCAGACAAAAGCACTTGAAGAAATGCAAGTGAATGAGTGAATTTAGACTCAGAAATAGGAGCTTTGAGAGAAGCACTCAGAGGTGACTTGTCAGGCACAACCTTGAAACAGGAATGACAAGACTGAATTTAGAGCTGCTACCATTTCTCTGCCAGCCCATCTGTCAGCAGTCCAGTCAGCACCTCTCCTCTCAGTGACTCCGCTGCTTCAGTAAACAGAGGCACACCTGCAAACACAGAGAGACACCACTAATACATCATCCTGAGGAAAATATTCAAAAACAGCAGCCTTATACTTTAAGTGTATCTTTAGGGACAGCTTTTGTTGTATCCGTTAAAAAGTGAATAAAGTCCGAGCTATTGAGGCATCAGCATCCATTAGAAAATGTCATCATTAGCCAATCATGTGCACCGATACAGCCTCCCACCTGTGTGTGTTTGTGTCTTAAAAAGTCCCAGCACTCTGTCAGGCTTATAATCCACGAGCTCAGGCTGAGGCACTTCCTGAAGGAATGATGTCATTTCCTCTTGGGTGGACAGTAGCACAGGAGAAGCTGCGCAGCTCCTGGTAAGAAAAAACAAAAAAAAAAACAGATAGATAAGTGTGTGCGTTATTCTCCAGACATCTCTGCTGTATACCTAACATTATCATCATTTGGACTTATATTCGAACATGCAGATAATAAGCTTTATTGATTAACTACTTATTTTAGGCCTGAACCGTGTGGAAGATTAAAGAATCAGAAGTATAGCTCCTCCAAGAGAAAGGCTACAACATTTTGGTCAAGACATGACGAAATGAAACGCATGGTTATAGAATACATGACTGTACTGCAATGATTAGCTGATTAATCGATTAGTCGATTGAAAGAAAAAAGAACGGCTCCCTATTTTGATAATCGATTAATCGTTTCAGTCATTTTTCAAGCACAAAATGTCAAACATTCGCTGGTTACAGCTTCTTAAATGTGAGAGTCTTTGGGTTTTGGACTGTTGGTCGGACAAAAGAAGCAATTTGAAGACGTCACTTTGTCACTAAATCGTGAAAATAATTGGCAGATTAATCAATAATGAAAATAATCGTCAGCTGCAGCCCTACATGACTGTACATCACAATATGAGCAATGACTCCAACATTCCTACAGACTGAAAATATATTCGTAAAAGCTCCCCAACATGGATTTATATTGTCCTGCTGTGTGTTTCCTGTGTGGGTTTATTTGTAGAGAAGATAAATAATGGATTCTATGCAAGTCATTGGCTGCTGTTCCCAGGAAACCTTTTATGTCCTTGGCACAGCTGTAATGATGTCCAAGACAAACATCCCCTCAGGGACATTAAAGTTTATTTTGTCTCTCCTTGACTTCCTTTATCATACATGGAGATTTTAGAAGCACCAGAGAACGTATGACATATTTAGATGCAGTGCACTTTGATTGTTGTTTCCTTAAATTATCAAGTTGTTTTATTCTACTGCTGCACCCTTTGTAATTGGTTGAATGAGCACTTTAATCCCTAAAATGTAAAATATGTCATTTAAGGGGCACTCCAGCAATTTAGTACAGCACCATAAAGTTGGGGCACTCACAAGAGACAGATAAATGAGATATGCCGACTTTAAGTCCCTAGAATGGGTCAAAAACGCTGGATCCTACATTTCCCATGATGCAACTTGACAGCATCTTTCTACCTGTCTGGTAGATGCCCACATCTCCGTTTGTAGTGTCCAGGGCCAGGGCGGAAACAACCCTGATGACATCACTATGACATCATCAGAGTTATCGTCACATTATTAATAATCCATATTTCGGATTGGCAGAATGTAATGTAATGGTTATAATTTAATATGATGTAATTTAACTCCTGATTTCAAAATAATTTCTGTGGATTCTCAGAAAACATCTCACAGCGTGATGAAGCGATGCAGCGCCTCAGTACCCAGCATGCCTCTGTAGCGCTGTGGCGGCTCCTGGGGGCGGAGCAGCAAGACGCTGGGGAAGGCCGTGATTGGCTGGAAGGGAATCGGGAGGGAGCTGCCTGGCTGAGCGGCACAGAGGTCGGTCCACTCTCCACAGTCGACCGCACTCATCTGGACCTCGGACTCTGAGGGGATTTATTGATCAGGTAATTTCAAAAACATCAAACTGACACACACTGTCTTAAATATGAGGAACTACTCACATGAATACATAATTACAATGAATCACAAAGTAAAACCTAAAGAAAATACCTTCCTAGATCAGAGGCGGGAAAGTTCCTGAGGGTATCTTCACAAATAAACATCCACAAATCAACAAAAGCTCCTTATAGCTTCAGAACTTGGCCTGAGAATCATCACGTTTTAGGTTTTCTTCAGTATCAAAGTAATGCAGTAATAGTTGTCTGTACATCCATGGGTACACTGCAAACAGGGACTGCTAATAGCTAATTCGGTATACTTTAAATGGTGCCAATTTGCCAAAATTGAAACATATATAGGCTAAAAAATAGGGCTCAAGCTGTAGCCCACAGCTGACTGACTCCATGGTAACACTGTACTTCCTATTTACATCCCCCAAACTATGGGAATTATAGTTCCAAAACTTGATTATCAGCATGATTATCTGCCAAACTGAAGTAAGACAAATTACACTAAGAGTTACAAAATCCATTTTGTCTGAGGGGGGCCACAGTGTCAGACTTCTCCTGTTTACCTGCAAGTCTCTCTGCAACTTCAATGAAGGCGCTGAGAAAAGCCATTGAAACAGCATCCCCTGGTGGTGAAATCAGAAACTACGATTAATTCCATCCACATTTATTTTAATTCATAATATAATAAGATTAGCTTCCCCGCCCCTGACAGGACAGTAAGAAGAGGGAGTCTTACATTTGAGGTAGAAGAGCGCCACCGTCAGGCTGCTTTGAGCTACTGCGGCGTGGAAGCTGTCTGAGGTTAGGTGGGTAATTGAGTCCATGTCCAGCAAGTTGCCTCGGTTTTCATAGACAGACGCCGCAATTTCATCGTCCAACATGCCATAATGTGAATCCTCCTCCTCCTCCTCCTCCTCCTCCTCCTCTTCCTCCACCTCCTCCTCCTCGTCTTCCTCCTCTTTATTTGTGAAGAGCTCCAACACCTCATCAAGGTCATGTAAGGTCAAATACTTCACCTCTGAGCTCTTGACATACACACACAAACACACACAAAAAGGGTAAAAAAACACACATGGGTAAAAATAACAAGTAATCTTATTTTGTATGTGACCATCATACCTTCTCCGGCAGCCTGTAAGCAGCATTATATTCATCGGGGGTTTTCACTGCAGGACTCTGCCTGATAACGCACACACACACACACACACACACACCAGACAGTGATTAAGGTAAATGGAAAATAAGAGAATACAATGTGGTAAAAGAAAGATACAAACTAAAAAAGAATAAAGAAGAATACAGGACAATGTGTTTAGGATGAAATACAGATACAGCACATGCAAAACATCATAAAATGCCTAAAACCCTGTGATGTGTACCTGTGTACGAGCACCAGCAGCGCGAGGCCACGGAGCCTCCAGGCCAGGGTGGTGGCCGTGTCCAGGTCCAGGTGCTCGGTTGGGGGACGAGAGAACAGGAAGACCTGGGGGGTCTGCTGGAAGGGGAACTGGGGGGCCTGGACCGAGGAGGGATCTTCGTAAACTTCAGACTGGCCGTGGAGAGACACATACGAATATGTACAAATTAATACATTATATTAATTTTTTTTCTTACTTGTGCTGAAGTATTAGACGAAAATACGTTAATTTTGGATTTAAGGCGTCTAAGTCTGAAGTAGAGCTGAAATGATTAGTTGATTAATCTAATAATCGATTGTCAGAAAATGATTTTTTCATTTTAACATTCTCTGGCTCCAGCTTTTAAAACGTGAGGATTTGCAGCTTTTCAAGGATTACGTTGGAGCCATCCTACTCACCACTAGTGGAGCCTCCATGAGCTGCAGGAAGGAGTGGAGGCTGAGGGTGGACAGGGGTTTCCTCATGCGGGTCAAAGGGCAGCGCTCGGAGGTGGTTGGGCCCGTGAACCCACCGGGAACTCTACAGTGGAGGAACCACACTCGAGACGAGTGAGACAACTCATTAACACTGAAAGACAGATGGAGAGGGAGAGACACATGGTAAAGTCTCCTCAGCTTTCAGGGGTCGACTGCCTCAACAGACGACTGTCATCACATGTTTAGCTTTATGACAACAAAGACGACTTTTTATGTTGTATCTTAAACATCTTGTACATTCATTTTCAGCAATTATCACACAGGACTTGAACCTTTAAAAGATGACATGACTGGTGCAGAGCTCAGCAGGGCTTTATCTCTGACCGGCTTTATGTAACAGATTCATCCTGGTTCAGTGCGTTTGGCTCATTCAACGTTTTCACAACAAGCCCTGCACTAGCATGTGATTCACATCAGAGAGGAGAGGAGGAGAGAGGAGGAGAAGAGCAAAGGAAAAGAACCTACCCTAACTGCTTCAAAACTGGGCCCCCAGTTATGAGGATGAACTGGTATTTGGATCCGTACACATACGCCGTCTCCATCATCGATCTGTGCTCTTAATACAATCAGCAGGAACAATACAATTAATGTGATACACAGAACAAAAAGTCACTTTAACTCTCACTTTCCTCAACATTTGTTGACTCCGTATATCCGCCCTCTCCATACCTTGCGTTCCCAGACTGCGGACGTAACCCAGCACAACATCCTTCTTCCCTCTGGCTGCCTTCTCCATGGGCAGGAGGTCAGCGTCTGTGTGGACGTACTTGACCTCTTCACGCAGAATGGCACTAGAGGAGAAACAAAGAGCTCTGTTCTCATCTCACTGTCAAGTACATCTTAAAAGATAAATCCCATGAGAAGAAAAATGCTCAATATGTTGTGTTAAACCATATTAACACTTTATAAATACAAGTATCAGTGTGCTCAAAATACCATTTGGAAAGTGATTATGTGTATTTAGATACAGACTGAAGGTTAAAGCCTCACGCAGCTAGTGTTGCTTACTTACAACAGGACTTCGGAGACTATGGAGTTGACGTCAAACACGGTGTCCAAATCAAAACCCAAGAACTCCTTACCCCCCCTGACAGAAGGACATAGAGACAACCAAAGGGCTGTTAGCCGTTAGTGTAAACAATGCTTAATGCCCCTTGTCAGAGTCATATCTCGGTGGTTGGTTGTTGTTGTTATATTTCTTGACTAGCCTTCATGTCCGCACAACCTACCTGAACAGAAAAGCTGTGTGCAGCACCCGGTCTTCTGTGCAGTATGTGTGAACCAGCTCTTTATTGCAGTTGACCTAAACAGAAAGAACTGTCACCTTAAGTTCCCAAGTTAATACAAAATTTGAGCTTTAATGTCACCTTCTGTGACAGATGGCAGCACATAGCACTGAGAGGACTATAGTTACCTTGCCAACCAGTACCCCATAATCCTGCAGAGCGTCAGCAGACTTCTCCAGCTCCACCAAGAAGAGAGAGATGGCTGGAGAGACTGGAGACGGAGAGAAATAGTGGGTTAAAAGGCTTTAAATGACAACAACCAGAATATTTATGTACGACATAGCGAGCAGCCTACCTTGATGCTCGAAATAGATAAACATAATTTTCCCAGCATGCAATTTCTCATAGAAGTCTGCAGCTGTGTATTCAATTAGGTCTGATGTGTTGGCCTTCTCCGTGCATCCTCCTGACCTCACCCACAGCAGGAAAACAGCAAGACACATCCACATCATGGAGAACAGGCTCTGCTGTGCTCTCTGTGGGGTAAAAAAAAAAAATCAGAAATCATGAGAGGAAAGAATTTTGTTGTCTGTGCATAAATGCATACAAACATGATGAAAAGTCATGGTTACATTTCTATACATGTAACAGCACTGTCCTGTTACTTAAATGTAAGTTATATGGATCCCAAACAAACCAAAGAAGGGTTATAATATGAACACTATTATTTCATATGACCTGCACTATGTTATATATAATTGGTTCCTATTTGTTGGCCCGTTAAATGGAAATGAATAGAAACACAAGCAGTGACAACAAAGATGTTAAGTTAGCTGTTACCTGAGAAAGTCCAGGTGGGGTCAAGGTTCAACTTTTGTCTTTCCAGGTGGCACAGACGTTACAAACCACAGTTATACCCGTGGTGAGAGGAGATAAAGACATTACGGCGCTGACTATAAGCAGCAGCTTATTATCCTGAGTGTAAAATCCCGAAGAAAGTCCAAAAATAGCGCTTTCTGCTTTAGTTAGGAATGTAGGAGATGCTAGCTAGTTCGTTAGCTAGGCTTGTAAACTGCTGTAAACTGATGGTTTTGCGTCCAGGTCTTTACATGACTAGCCAACGTTAGCAACTGTAAATTTAGAAGATACATGTCGGCATATGTCCGTGGGAGATGTAACGGTAGGCCACAGGCAAAGCAAGTTTACACTGTTATTTTTTAGCCGAGCTGCAGAGTGAAATTTGAAAAATGTTTCTTAAAAGGACGCTCCATCTTTCGCGAAACACCAAGCTACTAGAGTTAAAACAGTACTTCCGGTTACCGTGTTAAAATAAAATCCTTGATTGATCATTTTGTTGCGATGCTTTCACGCCACTTAGTACTATGAACACGTAAATTATACTGTTATAATCTGCAGTTGATGAGAATACAGCAGTTGTTCTTCTTCTTTTTATTCCCAAAGGTCGCTGTTGTGCGTACGCCAACATTTTACGCTTTTATTCTGAAGGCTACCCCACTTTTCCGGTGCCATATTGCTCAGCAATTTGACGTAAAGGTCTGTTTTGATGCGAGAGACGCTCACGTGCTTCTTTGAGCCACTCAGATCAGGGAACAGCTTTGACTTGAACAAATGGCCAATCACAAGCGCGCGGAGAGCGGGCCCTGCTACAGCTGACATCATCATAAACCAATGGCGTGAGAGATCTGTGGAGGTTGGGCGGCAGGATTAGCCAATGAAGCGGCGCACTGGGAAAGTGGGCGTGAGGACGTCTTCACTTAGCTCGGAGAGACTCTACTGCGGAAACTGGCTAGAATCTGTGGCTCCGAAGTCAGCTGTTTCAATAGAAAACGAGCAGGGTGTTGAGCCAAGATGGCGACCTATGAAGCCCTAGTTTCCGTTTGAATTGAGAGCAGGGGGGCGGGTCTAAAACTGCATCACAGCTGATCTGGAGGTCCCCCCCCCTTAAGTTGTTTTTTTGCAGAGAGCTGCTTTGCAGAGATTCACAAGGGGCTCGCTCTCTTGTTTTCTTTCTCTCTGTTATTATTTTTAACCTAACCTTTTCAAACTAGACCCCGAATTTTCTTCAACCCAATATCGGATTTAAACCCCCCAGCGAAGTTTCATTATGCCACTTCTTTACAGAATAAACTGCTTTTATCGCAATTGTTTTGTCATCCACGGCGAATTCAGCCCAGGTCTGACCCAGGTTTAGCGTTTTTGCCTTCACAGCATCCCATGTGTTAGTGCGAGCCGTGGATATGTTTTCGGCAGAAGAGGGGGTTAATTCCCATTTGTTTACCTCACTGAAGGAGTCCCATGGAGCTGCAATCTCCCCAACACTGGAGCTCAGTCTAACTACCATCTACACCGTCCTCTACTCTTTCCTGTTTGTTTTCGTTTACCTGCAGCTCTGGCTCATTTTGCACTACGGACACAAGCGCTTCAGCTACCAGAGTGTGTTTTTGTTCCTGTGTTTGCTGTGGGCAGCGCTGAGGACGACCCTCTTCTCTTTCTACTTTAAAAATGTGGTGCAGGCCAACCAGCTGCAGCCTCTGGCCTACTGGCTGCTCTACTGCTGCCCCGTCTGCCTGCAGTTCTTCACACTCTGCCTGCTCAACCTCTACTTCACACAGGTAGGACTGCACTGTGTGTGTGTGTGTGTGTGTATGTGACCTGATTTCACAAAAAAGCTGACATTGCACTTTTTTGTTCCTTGTATTCATCTGATTTCTCATTTAACACACAGTTTAACTTCCATACAGGCAAATGGTGCTGTTATTCTATTCTATTGTATTCTATTGCCTCATCTGGAGGATCCCTATTAAAGTCCTCAATTCCTGGCTGTCACCCAACACCCTGTGGGCAAGACCTCTGTTTACCCAACTCTAGTTAAAGGGGCAACTATTTGAATAACGATTAATTATTGTCACACTGAATTTGCAGTAAACAAACGTAAGCTATTCAGAAACTACAGCTCCCACGAGGCTTTGACAGCGCACAGGCTCATCTGATGTGTTGTGTTGGATGTGTCTCGTCGTCACCATGAGGTTGCCAGGTGACCAGCAGAGACTCCAGGAAGTTGCACCCAGCTAAGAAATAGTCCCGCACTGCTGTTTCCCCCTGTTTCCAATCTTTATGCTAAGCTAAGCTAACTGTCTCCAGTCAAAATGCAGTATTGTTGGTGGCCAATGTGCAATTGTCAAGATATGTCTGTTTCCCTAGCAAAGTAACTTTAAACTTTTGCTTGTAGGGCTTATGTAACAGCCAACGCTTCATCTTTCTCAAATGTGAACATTTGGTGGTCACTGTGGTCGTCATCGGCCTGCAGGTTCCATAGTAGAGTGGTCTGAGTGACCTGAAGCAGTGTTTTTAGGTTGCAGTTGGCGTGAAAGCTCTGCAAACTGACACAGCTCATGTTAAGATTAAGTAAGAGCCTGTGTTGCATTAGCCTCCATTGATGTGTTTTATTCAATAAGTGGACAAGACTCAAGCAAATGTCCCCGTTCAGCGGCATGTTATCACAAAGCTGTGTGTGCACGGCGTGTATGAGAGAAAGAGAGGGACACAGTCGGTCGGTCACAGTTGTTTAACACCTGCCCACGCCAAGTGTCAAAGACCTGTTTGTTTCTCTCTCTCAGAAAACACCTACACACTTTTGGGACTTTCAGTCGGTGACACCACCGCAGTTCAATCACCGCTGCAAAGGATGATTGACTCAGTCAGAAATAGAGGTGTGTGTAGACAGGAAGCTCCTCCAACTAGCTGAGTTGAGATTAGGCAATGAAGCCAAGGGTTTCATACGACTGCTGAATAAACAGCAAAACTGACTTAGGCCTTTTTCTCCTTCCGCCATTACCAACAAAATGGTGTTCTTCCCTATCTGTTAAACATGTCATCATAGGTTTAAAAATATGTGTCTCTGTCTGTTAGGAAAACCATGTGACTGGCCAGTTCAAGTGAGCAGACTTTTCCTGCTTGTGGTTTCATGTCTAGCCGGGTCAGGCCTCAGCAATATATCAGGTTTTCTGCCACAGTAGAAACTTTGAGCGTCCTGCTGCAGTGCTGTTGTACCTGACTGTGACCTGACCTGATCTGCTATGTGTTGGTGTTACTTTCTTAATCATGAGTAGAGTAACAAACTGCTTTTACAGTCTTTGTTATATTAAAAAAATCAATCAAGGACGTCCCCTACTGAAAGTCAGAATAAGATTAAAGCAGCTATAATCAATATTTTTATTTTTACCAATGAATCAGATGACTACATGTATGTGAGAGCATTTTAGCATCATTGTTTTGGTTTTCAGGTCTGCAACTTTCCTGTTTTGGTTCTCTCTTTAATTGTCTGTAGCTCAACCAATCGATTGATTGACTAATTCTTGCCAAATATGAACAATTACATGATACACATGTGCTTAAAGTGCATCATGACCCACATTTTGTCTCAAGAAACTTAAAACCGAAGCGCTTGCTAGACTGCTTAAACGCAAGCACAGAAAATCTGTCTTTGAGCAAAGTTACAGCTTAGAATCATCAATAATTTGTTCAACCAATGTCATAACACAGTTCCTGCAGTAGCGCCTTTCTGCTGAACACCGCTGTTTAACGTTGAACCCAGTCAACATTCACCTGACACACAGTCGCCTGACACACACACACACACGTGTGGAAATACTTTGTGTTTTCTGATGAGTCAGGTCTGAGTCACGACCTGTGATTTACTTCCTCCTTATTACATTTGAGCTCTTTCCTACTAGAGAAAATGATAATCAGATAAATCACTGGGAAATCTCACTCTGTGCTGGAAGACAAACATATTGATGACAGGTTTACACACACACACACACACGTAGTGCACATACAGCATGTAATCTGGCCGTGTTCTGTTGGCTTGTTGCTTCATTTCTAGGTTACAAATTACCTCCTTCTGGCCTACTTTCTCACACAAACGGCTGAGTGTTTATGTGTGTTTGTGTGTTTAATCTCAATGTTGACAGTGTTGAGCAAGTTTCAGCAAAGAGAAAAGACCTTTGTGGTTGGCACGTATCATAATAATATCAAAAATGAATCATCGGCATTAATCAGAGTCTGACAGGTAAGAGCCTTTGAGCAGAGATCGTGTTGTGTATGTCTGCATGTTTGTGCCTCTTAGTAACTCAATTATCTACATTTTGGAAAACATTTTTCAAAAGCAGAAAGTCTTTCCAGGAAGTGAGTGAACTAGATCAGGAGGCCCAGCTTTTGTACACTGTGATGTTTTTTAAGGCCGCTGCTGATAACATGTTGGCAGCTGGTAGCTGATATGTTGGACTATTTATTCAATTATTTTCACACCAATGAGGGTTTCGAGCAGAGAGGAAGATGCAGATCCGACGTCTTCAGCACTGTGACATCTTTGTTTTTTGGATTTTCTGTGAATTAAGTTTGACTCTCTTCAGGTTTCGCTCTTTTCTCTGTCTGTGCGACCGAAGTGGCTAAAGCTGCTCTTGCTAAATACCTTTAGTTCTTCAATTTAGTGCTGGAACAAGTCGGTTAATTGCTCAGTCGACCAACACAGAATTAAGGATTTGCTGCTTTTCTCTCTTTTATATCATTTCAGATTAATTATCTTTGGGTTTTGGACTGCTGGTCAGACAAAACAAGCCGTTTTAAGAAGCGTTTTAGAAGCTGTTCCTGCTATATCATTCGTGTAATGTAACTCTGAGAGCAGAATACATTACAGATTTTGCTGTACTGATCCTTCCAGTGTAGCTATCACTTAAATGGCTCTGATTGTATTAGAGCTTCATTATCCCAAAGGAGCCGTTTGGCTTACAGACAGCAAACAGTCAATAATAAATCGTCACTTGTTTACGTACTTTGATTGCTAATTAGCTAAAACACTGAACATTTTTAAAGAATTACCTGCAAATGTAAAGATCGGTCAGCTTCGAATGTTGAGAGGTACGGTCCGGTTTCTTCAACACCACTGCTTGTCATTGTCTTGTTAACTTAAAGTTAACTT
Organism: Macquaria ambigua; assembly: GCA_008360985.2. Classification (NCBI taxonomy): domain Eukaryota; kingdom Metazoa; phylum Chordata; class Actinopteri; order Centrarchiformes; family Percichthyidae; genus Macquaria; species Macquaria ambigua. The sequence continues at coordinate 23,262 of VMKM01002912.1, forward strand.
ACATTTGTTTACATTGTCTCTGCCCTTGTTGGTGGGTCAACTGTCAGTCAAACAGCTCCTGGCCCGTCAACAATCATATTAACGATAAAACTGTAAATCACTCTGACATTAGTTCAACCAAAAACAGACGACTTTTATCACTTTAGTTGGACTTTAATTGGCCCTCTTGTTTTTCTTGTGTATGCTGCATGTGTGTGTGTGTGTGTGTGTGTGTCAGTGACACACAGGAATCTCCTCAGGCTCTGTTAAATTCACACTCTTCTCCTAAAAGAAACCCTCCCCACTTTGCTCTCCTTCCTTCTGCCTTGTTTTCCTGTGCTTTACTGAAACCGATAACGTGCCTTCGTAAAACACCATAAATATTTGTCTCCAGATGAGTCAAAATGTGCTGTATGTGTATGTGTGATTATATCTCTTTATACTTTTCTTTGTTTAGGTGATGTTTAAGGCTAAAGCCAAGTATTCCCCAGAGCTCTCCAAATACAAGTAAGTCTGTCCTGTGACCTTGTTGGTTTATTCTTTTTGGTCTTGTTAAAAGACAGATATTCAGAATGTGGTTGTATGATTTTAACAGTAATCTCCACAGTTTGAACTAGTTCTTGTTTATGAATGAACTCACCTTTTTTTTTTTTTTGCTGTCTGTCTTTCTCCGTCCAGGGTTCCTCTGCGTTTGTTCTTCCTGTGTCTCAGTGTATTTTTCCTGGTGGTAAATTTAACATGTGCGTTGTTAGTGCAAGGAGCTCTGGAGCGCTCTGAATCACCAAGGTAAACAAACAAAAAAACACCATTAATATATAATATAATGTCACATTTAGCTCCCACAGAACAGTTTTTTAATAACCTTTATGTCTCCAGTGATGGGGGTATCAGACATGCAGTCCTGGCCCGGGTCTTGATCAACGACAGTCTGTTTGTCCTGTGTGCTGTCTCTCTGGCCGTCTGCATCTTCAAGATCGCCAAGATGTCCTCTGCCAACGTTTACCTTGAATCCAAGGTAGGAATAAAACTAATTTTAGACCGTGTTTTACTCAAATTCAGGTAGGCTGCCACAATGACACGATCGCTTATTATATATGGACATTTTCAGTATTTAGACATGATAAACTTGGTGGAAACCCGTCTATTTGGGCTGAGAAAGATCATTTTCAAACACTACTGGCAGAAATGGTGACTCATGACGTGTACAGATGCTTAAATTTATGTCTTTCAAAACGTAATTCCTGGCCTATAATCTGTCATTTTGGTCCCAGAGAGGCCTCAGTCATATTGTGGATCACACCTGTGGCCCATATCAATCTGACGTTCAATTACAGGCCAACAGCCGACTGATACTACAGTAACTCTCCCTCCAGGGTACATCGGTGTGCCAAGCAACAGCCGTAGGAGCCGTGGTGATTTTGCTCTACACATCCAGAGCCTGTTACAACCTGGTGGTGGTGGCCCTGTCACCAGAGGACAGACCCAGTCCCTTCAACTACGGCTGGTACAGTGTTTCCGATCAGGTAACTGTACCAAGTGGGTTCAGTTATGGATGGAAAATAAGCTTTTATTTGGCTGGAAAGCAATGCTTAGTGGGGTAGAGGGCTTTGTTTGGCTATAAATAACCATGTGTGTCCTGACCTACATCAGGGCTCAGGCCTTGAGACGGACAACTCATTTTAAAGGGTTTGTGTGTATGTGTTGGACATGCAGCACACCAACTAACACCTACTGTGTGGATGTGTGTGGGCATAATCTGGCTTTGCAAATGATTGTGTGTACCAGCTGTCAGTCCAACATCTCATATTCTGTCCTTTCCCTGAGTGTATGTACCAAGCCTTTTACCCATATACCCAGAATATAACATATGTTTAAAGTTATTCAATAAAACTGCACTGAACCCAAGGAGTGCTAGACTGGAAGAAGCTTATTCACCAGTGTTGGATACGTAATAACTCAGGGGGGGAGAAAGTGTAGGCCATAGTTAGCAGAGTTACAGGAATAGATTGACATTTTAGGAAAATACACTTAGTCGCTTTTTTACCGAGAGTTAGATGAGAGGATCAGTAGCACTCTTTGTGTGGAGAGTGGTGTCAATCTTCTCGTCTAACTCTCTGCAAGAAAGCACCTTATTTCCCGAAAAGATGAACTACCTTTAAGGCTGCCTGTTTGTTTAGTGCAGGAAATGAATATGAGTGAACAGTGTGTGTGTGTGTGTGTGTGTGTGTTACAGGCCGACGTGCAGGAGATCAGCGGTGAAGCCTACGTCGCGTTTGGGATCATTCTGTTCTTCTGGGAGCTGCTGCCTACGAGCTTAGTGGTGGTTTTCTTCAGAGTCCAGAGACCCAACCAAAACCTGGTAAAACAACACGTCAAAAAGTACAAACGCCAGCAATAATCTGTCAGACGGAGCTGTGAACTTTCAGAGCCATAAACTGTAATTAAAGCTTGATATCTCTCAGGCTCCGGGAGGGATGATCAACAGCCACAGCTTCAGCTCCAGAGCTTATTTCTTTGATAACCCTCGACGGTACGATAGTGATGACGACCTGTCCAGGAGCGTTAATTGTAGGGCTGATCGGGCCAGGTGGGCACACACACACACAAGCACGAATACAGTCTCATCAGCAAATCAGTTGAACTTAATGAATACCCTGACTCTTCTCATCTCTCAGTCTCCTCTCCAGCACTCCCCAGCTGGGTACGTCTAGTTGGTACGGCTCCATCCAGCGCAACGGGACCCTGACAGCGGGCGTTGCGTCCGCCCAGCAACCGCCATCTTCCACGGCCCCCCTCCTCTTTGCCTACGGAAACATACAGAGTCACAATCACCACCATCACAACTACTACTCCACCCCGCAGAACAACAACTACCACCACCACCATCACAGTAACTACTATTCCACGCCGCAGAATTTTTACTGCGGGTCGCAAACGTACTTCTGCACCCCACAGAATTAATTGTAAAAGATTGAAAACTAATAACTAACAATTTCCTGCGTTTTTGTCACCATTTGGCTTCCCCAGATGCATCAAAGCAGGTACTTCTGAGTGATATTCTGAGGTGTCGCTCCGGACCAGGCTGGGCCTAAAAATTGGTTCACCAAATTATTCCGGGAGAAATGTGGTGGTGGCATCAGCAGCTGGGAAGTTGTTGTGCCATGACTTACTGCTTTTTTTTTTTTTAGGACATCAATGTCTTTAAATGGCATGTGTGGACCAGAATGAAAGCAGGCTATGGACCAGAGTTTTAGCACTAATATGGCTAATACACCTAAAACCGCAAAGACCAAACCTTTTCTGTTAAATGTTTTGGCCACATTATCAGGGACCAGATAATCATTGCTCTCATCATCCTTTCCCCCTTTTCCTTGTAAAGTTCATCCAATTGTGCTTCTATGAAACATCCTGCTCAGACAGGAGCCATGTAGCGGGCTTATCAAGCTAACGTGGCTAACGCTGAAGCTGCAACAGTCTGTCAGTCAACAGCTCTGGACGTAGAGACATTACATTCACTCAGCATTTGTCAAACTATTATTGGGTTGTTGTCACAAATGGGTTGTGTGGCTGTTTTTAATTGCCACCCATATGATACAATGTTTTAATTAGCATTTAAAAAAGGGTAATTTAAGCTGGAAAAGAACAGTGATGGATGCTAGCCTGCTAGCTTGATCCTCAATCCTCAAAAAGGCTTTTTTTTCTGATGATGAAAACAAAATGATGTGCATCTACAAAGTGCATGTCATGGTGTTTCTCACCTTTTAGGTTAGGTATGACAGGGATTAGCTGTTGCTAATTTGCCACTGGCTGTTGTAGCAGTGAGAGCTAGCTAATAGCCAACGCTAACAGTTAGCTTAAACTCATAAGTCTCGGAGAGCTAGCAAAACAGAAACACAGTTAGCTAATCAAACTTCCACCTATCACAGTCTTGGTAATATTATCTTGTTGGTGGCAAATTATTATTTTTTCAAACAGTGAAAAGGCATGTCATGGTGTTTCTCACCTTTAGGTTAGGTATGACAGGGTTTAGCTGTTGCTAATTTGCCACTGGCTGTTGTAGCAGTGAGAGCTAGCTAATAGCCAATGCTAACAGGTAGCTTCAACTCATAATTCTCAGAGAGCTAGCATAACCGAAACACAGTAAGCTAATCAAACTTACATCCATCACAGACTTGGCTATCTTGCAGGTGGCAAATTAATTCATTCATTTTGGTGCCACAGAAAGTTGTACAAACACTGTTAGCAAGCTTAAGACACTAACTAGCTTGTCAACTCACTTCTACTTGTTTAGTTTGACATGTAAAATAAACTGACTGTAATCAAAATACTAGTCAATTTATCTCAGTGTTCACAGATATCATCCATGTAAACTGCTCACAACCGCAAAATATGTATGTGAAATGTATATGTAGCTGCCATATGGGTGTTATTGTCAATCTGAACAGCACAAGCTTGGTCAATATATAAGTGTGTAAAAAGGTGACTTTAATGATGACTCAGGCTTTAACTAAATCTGCTCTGTTACAAGAACAAGCCACTGCTATTGGATTAAAAAAATATATTTAACAGCAGCCAAATCCAGGTTTCTTTACCCACAATTATACAGTGGAAACCATACACTGTCAAGTTGTTGAGTGTTTAAAAGAAATATAGATTTACTTATCAGTAGCATTTGGACAATATGTAATCTACATTGGAGTAGAAATCAGCCTGATGATTGTTCATTAACAAGGTGGAAGAATCGTATTTTGGACCAAAAACCTTTCATGTGATCTGCGAGGCAACACTTTTGCACTTAGAAGACGTTCACCTCCAGAGAAAACGGCTCTGGGCCTGAATGTAGGATTTCATCTCCTACTTGTTTTGTGTATCTTCTTCAGTAATCGTCTGTATTCTATATTTTTACCATTTATCCTTTGAGAAAGGAAATATCAATGTGCCATCACATTTCATCATATCTATTCCTTAAGGAAAATATTTTTGCACAAGAAAAGGCTGGATGATGTGTGTTTTTCATTGTTAATCGACTTCTAATCCATGTGTGTAAAGTGATAATGAGTGTATGCGTGTGTGTGATCTTTGTAAGTTTAATATGCTTTTATACATCTTTATTTTTTAATTTTACATTGATTTTTGTTGTTAAACAGATTTTATATTTTATTTTTCTTCACTTTCCCTTCTCTCCTATGGTTATTCACAGTCTCATGGACTTTCTGAGTCTCATGACAGACTGCAGCCTGTAAACAATATTTCACTTTGAGGGAACATTTTCACATGTATGGCCCAGTTCTCAGACCAAAATCAGTGTATCTGTGCTAATTAAGTTAGTCAGGAATGAATGAAAAATGTGGTTCTTAAACAAGACTTCAGCTGTCCTGAAACTCAGTCTGTAAATGTACAAGTTCCCCACTTTCCAGCTGTTCACCTATTTCAGAAAAATGAACCTCTACAGTGCATGCTTCTGCATCAGTGTCATATTATTCTTTCCAAGGTGATATAGTTTGTGTAAAGATGTTATTTGCTCTGTCTGCTTTAAAAAAAGAAAGCAGTGATAATTGTTTTGTCCGTGGCCATACTGAATGTAACCTGTCGTGCAACAGATCACTAACGATGTATGCAAGAAAAGCACTACCATGTTTAAATAAAGGCCTACTGCACTGTTTTTAAGACAAAAGTGAACCAGAATATTTTCTCATGTCGCCTATAAAAGTGTTATATGAAACATTACACAAAAGACATCTTACTGCCCTTTCTACCTTTCTAGTTTTGCACCAAATACAACCAGACTGATGTAAAGCGTGATCAGTACACCACCACCACGCACAGAAACAAACTCCTGCAGCTGGTCATGTGGCTGAATTTACCGGTTAACAAGTTTATGAGGAACATCCGAATTAAGCCGAGACGTCAGCTGGCCAGCCTCGCTGCTAACATGGCCAAGTTTTGTGGCTCTTCTCTGAAACACAAACATATTTTAGGGAGCCGTTAGTCAAATCACCGCACCGGAAAATACATTTTCGCCAACGTGAAGACACTTAATTTGTTGTGGTGGTTTAATTTTTTCCTCAGTAACGCTGTACGAGAACTGATTGGACTGACAGCTCTGCATTCTCTTGACAATCACGTTCTGCAAAGGAAATCACACAAGCAAAGAGATTTCGTTGCTTTTTTCCATGTTGTGTATCCACAAACAACATATATTTTTCCAAGAAAAAAAACAAACATTTACAAGCAACACATTCTCAAAGTCTGATTGATCACTTCATACAGCATGAGAGAAAAATTTAAATGACAATTTCGAGTGTGGCCACACAATACTGACAAATAAGCTTAATTATGGTGAATATAGAAAGTGTGACAAGTGTTTTCCAGCAAATATCCAAGTCCAAAACCTGAAAACAAGATCCTGGTCATACCTGCATCACGAGTTATACTCATTTGTAATATTAGTTTTTTTTTGTCTCCTGTTGTATAAAACCCCGGCTGTTATCCAAAGTTTTAGGTACACACTTTATGGTTTTTCATGTCTGTCCTGCATTAAAAGACGATTAGTTCAAAGACAAAAACAGGTTTTTACTTTTCAAATAATTCAAAGCTGACTTTGTTAAAAAATGACAGCCAGATTCAAAAACATAAAAGACATAAAAGCTCCAACATATTCACAATAAAAATGTTTTAATCATATTCAGTAAGAAGCTGATTTATAGGATTGTTGTTGACACACAAAAAAAAAAAGAAAGTCATCGTTTCTGCTTGGTTTCCCTCTACCCAGAGGTCAAAGGTCAGGCTCAGCAGTGTTCAGTGAGAGGACACTCGACACCTCCCTGCTGCTGCTTTGACAAATCAAACGCACCTATTTGAAGAAGTTCAAATCAAGAACTTGAAATCCTATAAAAGTATGTGTTACGTGTTACATCGGAACAAAAAGAACCCCCATTATTAAAAATATATTTAAGGCATCTCGGTCATTAGGTCTGTGCACACATGAACTGACTCACGCATACAAAACAAACGTATTCTTGCCAATTAAAGTGATCTGATTACATGAAGACTCCGTGGAAACATTCAGGACTGAAAAACACTTTTAGCTAATTAAGTTTTCATCAAGTCAGCATCTTAAGTCTTTAGTAATCAGGTTAATCTTATTTGTGCTACGGGTTTTACCTGCAACGAGGAAAAACATGTTGCAAAACACTAAAAAAAATTTGCATTTTTTACATACCAAGAATTCAGTATTTTCCACCACTTTTCCAGACCATTAGTATGTTACTTTTAATCACATATTCTCTTTTTTCTGCAGCTGTTCAGCCTGGGTGATGAACACAGTGTCTTTCTGAGCAGAAATCAAGAGTCGTATTTGTTGAAATCATGAAATTATTTGGCTGATTGGAGATCAGACCACGTGGGAACACAGCAGTTACTTTAGCTGACAAACTGTGCTGTGTTTTCTTGACGTAGAGATCAGTCCTGGTCCCTCCAGCAACGCCTCACTCATCACTAGTCATGTTAGTTTAGAGCGATGATGGAAACAGTTTTTAAAAGCTGTGCTTCTCTAAAAATCTTGGACGAAATCTCACAGTTTAAAAATAATAAGAAAAATAAAACAATCATTGTGGTTCCCGAACCGAACGTGTTGTTAGAGTTCATCGTCATCGCTGCTGTCCCACGATGAGAGCTTTGTAGACCTGCGAGGGAGGAGTTTGTGCTTCTGTCAGGATTCCTCTCCCCCTTCCTGGTTGATCACGTGGCGGTATCCCCGGCTGCTGATTGGCTTGTTCTGCCAACATAGAACGCTAAGGAGGAGGCCGATGAGGAGGAGGAGCAGGCAGCCGGACAGCGCCAGACTGATGATCACTCCTGAAGATGGAGAGACAAAAGAATGGATCAGTGAGGGCACAATCAGTCGTCTCTTTTTTTATATTTTAGCAGATTTTAGTGAGAAAAGTTCACCTTTATCTCTCCCTTCTGAAGGCACTTGACACTCTTTGTCCCGGTCTTCTGCAATAGAAAGCTTTGTAATTCTCACAAACTCCTCCAGGGGGCAGTCAAGGGAGCAGCCTGGTAACTGCAGAGGGTAGGCCTCCACTGTGCTGTCGTTCCGGTAAAACAGCGACACCGAAAATGAGCTGGATGGACACAGAGAGAGAGAGAGGTACAAGATTTCAGTTTTACAGTCTATGATTGTCTAATGTCTCACAGACAAAGAAACGCCTGGACATAGTTTTATATTTTTGCCAGTTCTGAGCTTATTCTTTCAGTCAGTATCAAGTGTTATACATCGTATGATTCAGGGGAACCTGCACTTTCTTTACGCTGCAGTGTAAAGTCACCATCATGCATTACCTTTGTGTGAGCATACCATATTTGACATAAATAATAGATAAAAAAAAAAACGCCCAGTGGAAAAAAGCTTGTGTTTTGTTGAATAACTCCAGAGTCAATTTGTGTTTTTTTCAATGTGAAAAGTTGTAAATATCAAAGTGTTATATATCATTGGAAAATAGACAACCTAATCTGTTGACATGTACCATTCACAGGGCATCGGGAAGCTGAGAATCTCACGGTTCAGACCCAATTTAAAGCTCCTCTCTATCGTAAACGGTTCCACAGTTATTTCATGTTTTGTAGAACATGTCTAGCGTAGCATCCATCAGTCCACTATCCTCATGCACATTAAGGAACGGAGTCTGTGTGTGTCAATATTATGTTTGCGTGAGTGTCAACAGTATATATGTGTGTGTGTGTTTTACCCGTTGTCGTCCCTGTACATCTCAAATATTTGACAGGAGGCGTACGGCGGCTGTCTTCCGTTGAACACATTCAAGCTGGCCTGCAGAGCGGCTACAGTGGTGTCATGCTGTGGAACACAAACGCAGTCAAAGAAATACTTCTACTATACTTACTATAATTGCTTTCTTGCCGAGAGTTAGGTGAGAAGATCGATACCACTCTCGTGTCTGTACACCAAATATGAAGCAACAGCCAGGCGACCGTTAGCTTAGCTTAGCACAAAGGCTGGAAACAGGGGGAAACAGCTAGCCTGGCTGTTCAAGGTAACAGCTTATAGTTAGCATTGTTAACTAGCTCACCGCTGACAGCATCATCATCTTCAGTCTCTGTTTGGGGTCTGGGGCGGCCATATTGGAAAGGTTCTTCACTATTTCACCCAACAGGATACCTGAAAGACAGACAGCAGGTCTTACGTCCCCATTTAATCCTGTATTTAAAAGGATAAGATTGTTTTCCTACTTTCAACAAGTCCCATGAAAAGACTGAAACCAACACTGGATGTATCCACTAATGAGTTTCATCTGTGTGTCACAGCCTGATGTATCCTCTTCCTCTGAGCCATAGAGCTCCACTGTTGCGCTATTAAACTATTAAAACACATCAATGAGCCTCACTGTTGCACCAGGTGACATGACACAAATGCTCTCTTTATTTCCTTCTTCCTGTTTGCTAAGAACTACAGTGAAACCATCTATCCGTGACCCGTTTTTAAAAGATTTACATCTTCATCTTACACTAAGCTCCACAGGCAGACTGTTGTACACACCTGATACCCGAAAAAAACACTTTACATAATTAAAACGCAAAGTAACACATAAAACCAGGAAATCTTTTCTGTTTTTCCTGTAATGCTGATCTAGTTCGGCAAGTCCCTGCAGTATTTTCCTGATCTGCAAACACATACCTCCCTGCAGCCGGCTCTTTTCTTGTTGTTTGTAGACCCCGAATATGACCTGTGTGAAAATTACAATACTTTTACCTCCAAAAAAGACCATCATGAGACACCAAAACTGCTAAGTGAAACCAGAGATATTGCTACTGCTTTTTTATTTACCTGAAATCCAAAGTCTTTGAGCACTCTGAGCTTCTCCATAACATCAGGAGTCACCCAGTCAGGAGCTGTCATGTTGTGACGGGACTGAATTCACACACACACAAAGCAAACACAAAGCAAACACAGTGGGAATTATGTGAAAAAGGCTTTAAACGCTTTAATTAAGCTGTAGCAAGTTGGCTAACTTTGTGAGCTGTCCTCTGCCTGCACCTCTCTCTCTCACATTGTTGCTTAATTACTCTGCGGCTGCACTCAGCGACCCAGCTGGTCCCTGATGTCACATTTGCCTCATGCTTGAAATCTCGCACTATTTTGTCTGAAAATTTGAAAAATGTGAAATTACATGTACGGGTGTATGTATGTACTGGCAGCAGCGGTCATGCTGTCACGCTGAAAAGCAACGCAGGGATGTTTGTGAGCTAGTTAAGACAAAAAAAACAGTCTCGCAGAGTTCTGCTCCTCCGACAGCTTCGTCTTCAAAAAAGTGGTGAGGCCAGTTGAGTCACGAGACGAAAAACCAACAACACCCGAGAGATCAGGTCAGGTCCATCAGACGTTTGCACAGAACTTCTTCAAGTTTATTCTCTGCTGAAATCTAATCAGCGTGTGAATCGTGTCTTGAATAAGAGCACGCTCTTATTTTGAAATGAACATGAGTAGTGAACCAGCCTTTTTTTCTGCTAACTATGACATGAAAACCTGCCAAAATCCCTCTTAAAAAAGGTTCAACTGCACGGCCACAATTCAGTTAACCATTTTAATTATTCACCTACAGTTTATACACTTAGTCCAATTTAAAAACGACTGATGTTCTCATCATAACGTCGTAGTTAAATGTCACGTTTTCTGGCTCCACTGAACATTTTTCGTCATCTTTTCTTAACACTTCGCCCAGCAGAGTCATGACACACACCAATACAAAACTTCTGCTCTGGACTTCTGGGTGTGTGTGTGTGTGTGTGTGTGTGTGTGTGTGTGTGTGTGTGTATGTGTGTGTGTTCTCACCTCGCAGAAGAGTGTGTCGTACACGCTCCAGACTGATTCCACAGTGGTCTTATTCAGTCCTGTTTTATTCCTCACCAGCTCTATAATGTCCTGAAATTTGAAGATATTTAGACCAGAAAATATCAGAATACGTAATATTAATGTGATTACAGAATATTTATTCCCTTTTTTTAATCACGTAAACCCCCAAAACTCACAGGAATATTGGACATAAACAGTGAGGACATGACCTCAATGTCTCTGTATACTGTTTATGATTTAATGGGGAAAAGAAAAGAAAAAGAAGACTGTACCCGGTACGTAGCGGTGACATTAATAAACTCCTCCGTGTGTTCAGTTTCATTCATCAGCTGTTTGTAGCGAGGACAGTCTCCGAGAGGAAAAGAGAGAAGCTAAATTAAGGAAACAGACAGAAAGTTCAGACAGAGTGCGGTTAATCCCTCACAGGAAGGAGAAGTGACGCGTTATATTTATACAAACCCTCTCTTCACTCTGCGGCACGGTGTGAACAGGTATCGGCTGCCACATCAGGTTCGGTGAGAAGACCTGCTGACCGCTGGGGGGGTAGAGGCCTAGATGACGGCAGGGCGTCAGAACGATACAGAGCGTTAATGGTTAATGTGAGGAAGGAGAAGTACAAGAAAGAGATGAAGAATTACAGGAAGGAGGAAGAGCAGAGACCTGCAAGGTTGGCCTCAGCGCTCATCAGGGTGCGATCGTAGTCTGTACTGCGAACTGAGATCTGAGGACAAAAAGGGGGGGGCAGTGAAGGATCAAATGTATTTGCTGTAACACGCTCATCGCAGCATCGTGCAAATTCTTCTATTCTTCTACACTATTTATTTATAGGCGGTTTCGGTGAGAGAGCGTTTTACGATCTGCGAGGTAAAATTAGTGTTTTTGACAATGGGGTTTGGTGGCTTTGAGGTGAGCGATACAACGGCTGTTTCTGGTTACGTGGAGGTGTGGCCAACGTGCCGATTTGTTTTGGTCTGAGATGCTGATGCTGGTGCGACATCTTGTGGCAGCGAATATTAAATATAGAACCTTTAAACATGTTCAGTCCAAATATACTGACGAATTCAAAGAGAAGAGCTAATAAGAGACTTTGCTGCAAGTTCCAGCGCTGGATAAGAAACTGTAACAGTACTTCGACTGAGGCCCTCCTCCTGGAAAACACCTCTCAAACCTCCATCATGCATCATGCTCCAGGAATTGCAGCACCAGTGGGAACCCTGTATAACACCAGCATGGCAAGGGGGCCCTTTCTCCTAAACTTTATGTGAATAATCGTCTGTCTGCGAGGGCTCTGGTGAGGCGTCATGTGACCTGAAAGCGGCGGAGATGAGCGGACAGACCTACCTCGTGTCTGTCGTAGGATTCCTTAAGGAAGCCTTTGTATCGGTTCCTCAGAAACTGGCCCAGCTCAAAGTGCTGCCTCATCCCAATCTAAAAAACAAACGTCGAGAGCAAAGGCACTTTTGTTAAAGAAGCAGGATACGGCTTTAAATTATGCAGCTACCGCGATATGAACGGCACATGTAGTAGCAAGAAAAACAGCAGATAATCACACCAGTTAAAACATATTGATTATACCTGCGACAGCTGCCCGAAGCCTTGTGGCCAGGCGCTCTCCTGGTACGGGTCGGTAGGATAGGCTTTGACCGGTGACCGGTCACCATGTCGAAACAACTGGAGGGGAGAGAGAAGAGATAATAATAAATAATAACACACTCTTTCCTCTTTATTGTGCAACTACAACCAAAAAACAAATGTGACGCAGTATCTTCCAGTAGCTGTGACTACACACTGACTGAAGAAGGATCATATTGTAATTTGGTGATAATAAGATGAGGAGAATTGGATATCAGCAGAACTACTGTCTATACAATTTGATACTGAAGTATATCAGGAGCTTGATGGACACTCAACTGAATATATGAAGAGAAATGGCTTAATGGCTTAAAATTGAGATACACCGCATCCACCAATTATTCGAGGGGAATTCTTCTGCAAAACTCGGATTAATTTCTTCATTTCTTGACGTCAGAACTATTTTTTTAAAGGTGAGAAAATAAGTTTGTTTCGGGAAGCTGTGTGCAAAGTGCTACAACAAATATAAGGATATAAAGGTCTAATTTCTCTGGAAAAAAAATGCAAAAGAACACGACAGACATTTTGGGTAAAACACTATTAATAGCGAGTGAAAAAGCTTTTACAAGGAACTGGAGAAGAAGTCTTCTTAATGGAAAAAGGAAAAATGGGCTCAAATCAGTAACATTGGAACAGAGCTGCACGTGAATCCAACAACATGGCTGCATGTGAGAGGAAAATGTGACTGTATTCACAGATAAAATGTTTTTGGTAGCAAAAGCCACCTGATCAAGCCGATTTATCGACAGTCAGCAAATTTACATGACTTAGGAACCCTATTTCCCACTGCTTCTGCATTTAATATCACTTCTAAAATTACTTCTTATTCCGCCTTTGTCAAGCCCGTCCTGGTTTCACCCGCCCGTGGTAGCGGTCTTGCCAATTGTTTGTCGTAATGTCACTCATAACCAGCTAAAGCGCGACCGCTGAAGACTCCAAAGACAAAAACTGCAGTTTAAGCATGTCCAGAAACAAAAAAAAGGAAGTCAAGAAAGGGTGTGAACGCCATGAAATGATGTTTATTAACTGGGCCTTTTAATTGAAACTGCTCCTTTGATAATAAATAGAGAACTAAGACTGGTGTAGGTTGAAAGTAATATCTGTAGCCAGTCATTAGGCCTTGTTACTGGATGCCACCACATCAGCCGTCCACTCAAGTGAAACGGCGTCGAGTTCCACCCACAAAAGAGAAGTGTGGGTTTGTGGTTTTCTGGCATGCAGAGCATGCATGACTGATGCGTCCAAAATAGCTGGAAAAAGTGTGTGAACTCTTTTTGAAGGGTGTATTATCCCTAATCTTATCTGAACTAGGTAAACCTTTTCTAAGAATAAGAACACGTAACACTGAGCAACAAAAAACAACTTTCATATGAGAAACTCTATGTTGACCCTGTGACCTGACCTCCCGCTCAGCGTCGTATTTTAACACTGTGACATGCAGGACGCTTGATGTCACGGCTTTAACACGGGAAAACATGAGTGTGTCCAACGCTATTTCAATTCTCACGTCCATGACAGATTCCATGTCTGCAGAGGGCGGGGGGGACAGGACCTCTATTGAGATTGTGATAAATAATCCAAAAGAGAGGGGGAGGAAAATTACCTCGTTTTTGAGATTCTCTCTTTTCATTCAGAATTTATAATCAAATCAATCAAATAATCAAAGTGGAGCAAACACTCAGTGTTACTGTACTAGTACTGCAACTTTGTCACTACACAGATATCTACCCTGAAGCAGTCTTTTTTAACCTTTATCAGCCAGCGACAGCGAAGAGGCAGACAGAGCCGGCTGGCATATATTGCAATATGAGTCCCGATTTTAGTAGGAATGGTAATTTTTTTGCATTTTATTTTCACTTAAAAATAAAAAATAAAAATGCTGGGTTCTGCACCAAACAAGCATGTCCCCTTACGTCTGGCCAAGGCATCTCTGTACAGCACCACAATGCTTCATTTATAAAAAACACATTTTACCTTTATTAAAAGAATTGCAGCTCCTGCGATTTAGGCCACATTGAGATCATATTTCGATTAATTGTTCAGCCCTAATCTCTATACTTTGCAGATGAAATTATTATTGGACAGATGAAATTCACTTGCCGTCAATTAACAGTTAGTTAAGTGTTAACAGTTAGTTAAGTGCAATAAAAGGAGGACTAACATGTGCATTTAAGGGGGAAGTGACACTTTAATGCCATCCATAAACCTACAAATTTAGTCTTGCTTTTGTTTGGCCTTATTTTCTGTTGTTATATTGCTTTCTGTGTATCCTGCTTTTGCTTCTGTCAAAGCGTTTTTAAAGGGTGCTATATAAATAAAGTTATTATTATTATCATTCCTTAATATGTGCCTCTGTGCTTGGAATCAGGGAAACATCCAAACAGACACGATGGAGGTTTCTACATGACCCAAAACATTATGAATCTATAGTGCTGTTTGGTCTTTGTGCTGTTAGCACAGCTGACTGAGGCACCAGTCTCTGACAAATCAAAGATATATAACAGAGACTATCGTTTAACTCAAAACAAATATTTTGCCAATCTATACAAGCTGACAAGTCAGACAGGTAAGGCTTGTAATGCAGGGCTGGCTCCACGTCTGCCAGGAACAACACGAGATTTCACAAGACTTCTTAATGATTTATTGAAAGTGTCAGCTGGACACTTGCTGACAGAGTTCCTGATGTGTTCTGTTGCAGGGCTGTCTTTCAAAATAGGCTTTATTTCACTATTATTTCAATACCATTTCCACTTTTACCACGGGTTAGCCTGTTTTTAACGTCGTTAACTTGCTAGCAAGCGGTGTGAACCAAACACAAAATACGCTTCTTTAAAAAAATAAGTGTTGCTAGGCGGATTATTAATATGCCGAATTCACTAAAATACCCAAATGATTTGTCTTAGACTTCATTCGTGTTCAGACAAACATACATGTTTACAGATAAGCAAAGAAAATACAAAATCGGCTAAATTTTCAATCCAATTCCGCAAGCGTCTATACACACCAAAAAGAAACGACGCGCATCGCGGCAGAGTTCAACACAGCCTGCGAAGCGTTGTACCAGATATTAATATTACTCACCACAGTCACATATACTAGTTCTCTTCCTGCTGCAGCTTTTCCACAGACAAAGCCCAAAAGCAAGAGCACCGCGGCGGACACCATGTTTCCGTTCATGTAACCGGAGGGCTAACCTGTATTTGCACAGATAGCCGATCGTCTGTTGCCAAAGTCTTCTGCATGAACTGCATCAAGTCACTGCCCCTGGCCCGCGACTAGACCGGAAGTTAAAGTATAAAATGTAGCGTATAATTTTAACAACAAAAAGCGTAAAACTGAAGAAACCCAAAGCGTTAAAAAGGGTGACCTATCTAATATATTATTTCTAAATGTTACACTTAATTTTCATCTTACACTTGCGCTTTGTATTCGTGATAAAAGACACATGTTGTTTAGCACGCATTTTATTTTGAAAGAAATATCCTGCTCGAATAGTTGACTTGATGCAGAAAGGAAAAACGGAAGTGACGTCACCAGTCCGCGCGCTTGCTTGTCAACAGTCCGGAAGACTCCTGTTTTTTTATTTTTATTTTTATGTAAATGCATTTTAACATTTAAATGTTTGCTCTCGATATATATTTGTGTTATTTATATTCAATTTATATGTGTTTCTATTGTTTACCTTAATGTTTGTATGTTATCCTATTTGTTTTTTGTTTTAGTTTTGTAAATCATTTTTTTCATATATTGTAATATTGACTGAGAATCTTATAATTAACTTATAACTTAACATGAGTATTATTCTTTTTTTAATCTATCATGCCTAACTGTCCTCAGCCACTAGGGGTCAGTGTTGTGTCGGCTGCAACCAAGTATCCTCTTAAACAGGACTTGCAGTGATATATCTGTGCAGCCTGTGTTATCTGTTATTGATTACAGGTGTTAACCTATGTACCTATGGGTACAACATGTTGATGGAGCTATACAGCCTGCAAATCACAGAGTAATTATGTAATATTTACGGGGTATCAATGAATATGTAGGTACAAGGGAAGAAGACGAGAGTTTAGGGAATAAGTTTTGTGTTTAATTTATTGAGGATCTATTTAATAATTGCTTTTACTGAGTATAAATAGGGAAAATTGTGTGATTTATTTTGGTATAACTACAAACAAATACTTAAATGCTGATGGTTTACATTGTTGTTGCTGTGGAACAAAAGTTTAGCCTCAACTGGCACAGAATTGAACATTGTAAGCTACTAGTGTTACTACTACTACTACCACACTGCTATTGCTAACACAGCTACTACTATTACTTATGCCACCACTGCTCTTACTATTTCTAGATTATTTCTACTGGCTTTTACTGGTTTTGAGTTCTAAAGAAACGACGTTCTTCCCCATAAAGTTGATACAAATGAAACATCGACAACAGTAAATGTTCATTCTTGAGTTTAGAAACATTAGTTTGACAAAATCATCCTGCACGAGCAAATAACGTCAGCTGAGGAGGATGCAAGAAAGTCCTCAGGCCCACTCACACTGGGGATGTGTATATATATATAACGTGGCAGCCTTATGGAGTTGAAAATTAACCAGTGGTGGAAAGAATCCCAAAATATCCCACTGAGGTAGAAGAGCTCCTAATTTACTGGTATCTGCATGGAGTAAAAGTTAGTGACTGAAAAGGATCATAACAATCCTTGTGCTTTTTATGGGCATGGTTGTTGTGGCACACCTGGACATTAGCACCAACAAAAGATCCCAGGGTTCAGGCAAAAAAAAACACTAAGATTAGTGTTGAAATAAACCCTGTGGGAACGTATCAGTACTCCACATCCCACGAACTGCCTGCAAAACACAGCAAAAATAGCAATATTCAGCAAGTTATTGGAATGCCTTTGCCGGTTAAATATCAACACTAATCTCTTTGTTCCTTTGTTTTCGCCTCAGGCTGTTTATATCTGCGCTCAAACGCTATGTGTTACTAAAATCCTGGTGGTGTTTATGTTTTTTTGCTAATCATATCTCAGATTATAGGCTATAGGTGACGGCTAATGCTGAAAACAGCTTAGCCCCCGATAAAATGAACACTTGTGCAAAAACAGAAAAATAGGCGACGGCCAAATGTCATCAACAATAACAATGATGAGAACAGTAGTGATTAGAGGAGGAATGGGATTACCCTTAGTCTGCAGTATCTGTGTTTGTTTGATATGCTCATTAAGAAGGACACCCCCCCCCCCTTCATCTGTACAATCTAAAACACACTGGCACCTCAGTCAAAGAGGTGTAATCTGCTTGTTGGGAGATTAAAAAATAAAGCAATCCAAGTGTGTGTTCGGACCTGACTGATGATCCCGAAGATCACACGGAGAATTACTGACATAATTACCGAGATGATCTGGTGAACAGATGTCTGCCAGCTTCCTGCTGTCATCTGACAGGCCCTTCACAGCCTAACGCAGTCACCGAGGACGGATTAGGAGACAATGGGCCCCATGTATAAGGCCCCCCACCCCTACTGTACAGGAGCAAGACCCCCCCGACTGAAAGAGATGCTGTTAGTAGTCTTTTTGTGTCTCTTTGTCATCATTTTGCATCACTTTTTGTTGTAATTTTGTGTCTTTGTGTGGCTATTTTACATCTTTGTAGTCATTTTGCATCTCTTTCTGGCAAGTTTACGTCTCTTTGTCATCATTTTGCATCTCTTTCTGGTCATTTTACGTCTCTTTATCATCATTTTGCATCTCTTTCTGGTTATTTTACATCTCTTTGTCATCATTTTGCATCACTTTTTGGCAAGTTTACGTCTCTTTGTCATCATTTTGCATCTCTATCTGGTCATTTTATGTCTCTTTGTCATCATTTTGCATCTCTTTCTGGTTATTTTACATCTCTTTGTCATCATTTTGCATCACTTTTTGGTCATTTTGGGTGTTTTTGTAATGATTTTGTGGTTATTTTACATCTCTGTAGTTATTTTGCATCTCTTTTTGGAAATTTTACGTCGCTTTTTGGTCATTTTTGCATCTGTTTTTGGTCATTTTGGTCTTTGTAGTCAATTTCTGTCTTTTAGTTGTTATTTTACATCTCTGTAGTCATTTGGCTTCTCTTTCTGCTAATGTTGTATCTAAGTTTGGCAATTCTGCGTCTCTTTGTGGTCATTTTGTGTTTATTTCAGTGTACATTTTGCAGGTGAAGCCCAGGGGCCCCCTGACCCCTTGGGCCCGTGCCCGGCAGGCCCACTAGGTAATCCATTCATGGCAGTCACCTCAGGCGCTTGTTGTCATGCCTTCTGTTTCAAATAGAATAATAGAATAAACTTTATTGTCCAGCCAAGGCAGGAAAATAGTCTCATATAAACACAAGATAAAAGCCTCACATTAACAATTCACACACACGGTGTACCGCCTACAGCCTCACATTGAACTTTACTAATTTGTTGAGCAGCTTAATTGCATTTGGGATAAAAAGTAGATCTTTTTCATTGCCGTCGCCCTGAGGGGAGCAGCTAACAGTGTTTGTCTCTGACTGTGAATGACACTCAGGAAGAAAAGGTTGTTGTTTTGCAAGAATCACGTGTGAGAAGAGTTGTGTGTGTGTGTGTGTGTGTGTGTGTGTGAGTGAACCCGAGCAGCCAGATGATGGCAGCATTTCTGCAGCTTGCTACCAAACTGAAGCCTCTGACGCATTTGCTTTGCCCCCCCCCCCTCTCTCTGTGAGATGCCTGTTTTTCATTCAGCATGAACATTTTGTAAACATGCAGCAAAGTGCAGCATAAGCATACAGGAATAGCAAAACTAGGCTCTTTTTAAGCCACATTTTAAAGAGATAATGAGCATAAATATTACCAAATGTAGACACAGCTGGAGTGTCAGGTGGGAGAATAAATGGTGAGGTAGGCTACTGAAATAGGACACGCGAGGTTCCAGTTTTAGAGGGATACCCACAGGTTTAAAAATAGGTCCTGATGCGGTGAAACAAGCGGGAGACATCGGGGCTGTTTACGGTGTTACCGCCTGACAAATGAATGGTAACAGTCCAGCATTATGTTGCACATTTCAAATCCTCATTAATCCAAATGGGCTCAATCAGCCTGTCACTCATACTGCAGTACAAAAGAAAGAGAAGAATAGATTTCCTGCTGCATTAAAACAGATGTATAAAACGTGTTTGTGTGTGCACGACTCTTTCTTTTTCAGGGGTTCGTGTTATTCAGTGGGCTTCTGGTAGCTGTTTACATGAGAGAGCTGCTGGAAAGAAGGGGCGGGGTTTGCCTGGCTTGAATTACTAAATCGGCCAATGGGCAGCGTGAGATCCGGGTGATGGACGGGCACGGCCCCTGCAGGACGCGCCGCCCCCCTATGACTCCGTGTTTTATTCTGTTTTTAGAGCAGCAACGTCACATTTTGTTTTTCTCCAGGATCGGATCAGTCCCTGGTCTGCACCGACTGCACTGTTGCTTCTACCGAGAGGCGGGCACAGATATCGGTGTCTGCTGATCAGGCTAGATTTAAAAACGGGTTACCTTTAATTATTATTTGTGTTGCTGCTTTTGAGTTTTACGCATAAAAAGGACTGCGCTTATCTGGAACTTGAAGTGGAGAGACATGGCAAGTCCTCCGGCGACGGGGGGACACCTGTTATTTAACGGGACGAATGGTGTGAAGAAGTGCGGATACCTGAGGAAGCAGAAACACGGACACAGGCGCTTTTTCGTGCTCAGAGAGCCGACCGAGCGCTGCCCTGCCCGGCTGGAGTACTACGAGAGCGAGAAGAAATGGAGAAACAAGTCCGCCGCGAAACGGGTCATAACTTTGGACTCCTGTCTGTGCGTAAACAAACGGGCCGACGCCAAACACAAGCACCTCATCGCCCTCTACACCAAGGACGAGTACTTCGCCGTGGCTGCAGACAACGAGCAGGAGCAGGAGAGCTGGTACACGGTTCTCACTGATCTAATAGCCGAGGGGAAAGTATTCGACAGCCCCGCTTCCACCTCCTCTTTAGTGGGCTTTGAGGAAGCCAGCTACGGACTCATTACTCCGGCAGCAGCTGCCTATAAGGAGGTATGGCAGATCAACTTGAAATCCAAAGGCTTGGGTCAGATCAAGAACCTCACCGGGGTGTACAGGCTGTGTTTGTCCAGCCGGACCATCAGCTTTGTCAAACTGAACTCAGAAACAGCTGCTGTCAGTTTACAGCTCATGAACATCCGGAGATGCGGTCACTCAGACAGCTTCTTCTTCATAGAGGTGGGCCGGTCAGCGGTCACCGGGCCCGGGGAGTTCTGGATGCAGGCGGAGGACTCAGTGGTGGCGCAGAACATCCATGAGACCATCCTGGAGGCCATGAAGGCCATGAAGGAGCTGTCAGAGTTCCGGCCGCGGAGCAAAAGTCAGTCTGCCAGCACCAACCCCATCTCTGTGCCCACGCGACGCAACCTCAACAACCTCCCCCCGAGCCAGACGGGCCTGGTGAGGAGATCCAGAACAGACAGCATGGCAGCCACGTCCCCAGGGAGAAAGTTCACCTCTTGTCGTGTAAGAACGGCCAGCGAGGGAGACGGAAGCTTGACCCGGCCCGTGTCCATGTCCATATCTGTGAGCGGGAGTCCCACCAGTCCGAACTCTGGAAACCACCTCAGCAGGTCCTACACCCTCAGCAGCGGGCGCACCTGCAGGATGCTAGAGTCCTCCTCCAACCTGCATCACAGCCGGTCCATGCCGGTGTCCAACTCCCCTCCGGCCGCCTCCAGCCCCATCAGCATGTCTCCCAGAGGGGGGGCTAGCATCTGCACTCCTGACAAAGCCAGGCGGCCCTTCAGCTGCAGCGCCTCCATCTCCGGCTCCCTCAGCGACACCGGCTTCATGCTGTGCGGCGACTACAGCTCCAGCCCAGGTGAACCCAAGTTCCTCCCCCTGACTCGCAGCGACACCCCCGACTCTCTGTCCAGCACGCCCCCGTCCTGTGACATCAGCGAACCTTGTGGCTACATGATCATGGAGGGCAGCAGGTCCGGGTCTGGCGGCGAGGGTCTGGCGTTTGACGAGGCTTACAGGAAGAGGACGCACTCCCTCACCACGCCGCGTCAGCAGAGGGTGGTGGCGCCGCTGTCCTCGGCCTCCCTGGATGAGTACACGCTCATGAGGATGGCCCACGGACAGAACTCGTACTCCGCCTCCCCCAAACTGTGCTACCCTGAGGATTATGGAGACATTGAAATCGGTTCATCCAGGAGCTCCAGCAGTAACCTTGGCGACGATGGCTACATGCCAATGACGCCAGGTGTAGCAGCCACCCAGTCTGGCAAGGCAGACAACTACATGCCCATGAGCCCCATGTGCGTCTCAGCACCGAAGCAGATTGTGAACCCCAGGGTGCATCCTCAGGCGGCTGCCAGCGGTGGCTACAAGACCAGCTCCCCCTGCAGCAGCTCCCTGGAGGACAGCGGCTACATGAGGATGTGGTGTGGCTCCAAATCCTCTATGGAGAGCCCAGACAGGCATGGTGAATACATGAACATGTCACCTGGAAACCCACCTCCACTCCAGACGCCCCCTGACTGCTACTTGGGCCTGCTGGCTGCTGAGCCTGCATCAGTGAGACCAGCTTACCCTGCCGGCTCCCTCACGCTCCCTGCTAAACTTCAGGCCTCCAAGACAGAAGAGAGCAGCCAGTATGTGCTGATGAGCCCTCAGAGTTCGAGGCAGCGGGCGGGGGAGTCGGACTACTATTCAGTGATGCAGCCCAGTGCAGCTCAGACCTCACCGCTGAGCCCCTCAGTGCCCTCCCCAGTCAGACAAGGCCGGGCGGAGAGCCTGCCCTACAGAGGGAGGCTGGGCAGGCCTAACAGGCTCTCCCTGGACACCCTGAGGACCCTGCCCAGCATGAACGAGCACCCCCTGCCCGAAGAGCCCCGGAGCCCTGGGGAGTACATCAACATTGACTTCAGCGGCACCAGATTCTCGCCGCCCTCCATTATATCCACGGAGAGCCAGTCTTCATCACTGGGCTCCAGCGGCGGGGGCCCGCGGAGGTCACCTCTGACAGACTACATAAACCTGGAGCTGGGCTCACACTCATCCAAGGAGGCCGACACCCCCGCCGAGCGCCTGGACACACTCTGCTCAGAGGAGGGGGGGGTGTACCATCTGGATGGTGAGAAAGGGTCTCAGGGCCTCGGCGAGGAGGTGAAAAATGACTACACTGAGATGACATTCGGGATGACCAGCTCGCCTCCACAGCTTGTTCCTCAGAGCACAGCAAGGTACATTATCTACCCAGGCAGAGGCACAAACACTGATTCAGTTATTACGAATGTACATTTTTACTCAGTGAATAAACGTGAAATAGAAAGTGTGTGATAATCTGAATCCAGATATGAACCATTATCCTCAGTTGATTTCCTTTTTAATACATTTATACTGATCACAGCGGAGATGGTTCAGCTTCAGTACAGTTGGGATGTGTGTTGTGTAATTTATCTTAATATTTTAGCAATTTGATTGTACTTTAAACCTTTTTTGAACATATTAAAGCTACTTGCTGATCTCATGTTTTGAACCTTGTTCTCCAGCAGCCAGAGCAGCAGGGACAGGAGGCTCTCTCTGGAGGACCAGGGAGTCCCAGAAGGCATTGGGGTCTTCATGCTCGGGGCCACCTCATCCTCCACAGTGGACCCCGACTGCTCCGCCAAGGTGATCCGGGCCAATCCGCAGGGACGTCGGCGCCACAGCTCCGAGACCTTCTCCTCTACCGCCACCGTGACGCCGGTCTTCCCCTCCTTCGCCCCCGGAGACGTGGTGAAAAGGCACAGCTCGGTGGAGAACATCTCGTCCCGGAGCAGCGAGGGCTCCGACGATGAGTACGGCAGCCCGGTGAACCGGCAGAGCTCGGCCGGCTACCCCAGCGGTCTGAACTACATTGCCTTGAACCTGCTGGACAACAGGGATGTGGAGAAATGCGAGGACCTGGCTGGCTTCAAACCCACCAGCAGCTGCAAAGGGGGCATCAATGGATTACACAGCACACCATATGTCTGTTTGGGATTCAAGGAGGCTGCAACCACTGCCAAAGGTGAGTGAGGAGGTGAATGATGATGTGTTGCTGCTCAATCATTTAGAAATAAACAAGTGTCTTTTTTAACGGAACAAACGAGCAAAGAAGTTTGGTTGAATGCATTTCCTCTAGATTCAAATTCAAACTGGCTCTGTGGATTTCAAAGTACATTAGTAGGTGGTGCTGGTGTGGCGTTCAGGCGCTCCTCTCGAGCTCCTACTTCTGAGCACTTACAGATGCTGCAACACGAGCAGCGTTTTTGTGGCAACTTTTTGCAGCGTGCCTGTTTCCAAATGAAGAGGAGTTATTTCTGCACTCAGTCACACTTTTACTTTTTCTTTTCAAATCATTCTTTTTTCTTTTGTATTCCCACTATTTCTCACAACCCGTGAACGCAGCACAAGGCTGCTCTGAAACGTGACCAGGCTGAGAGCTCTGAAGTAAACAAGAACCATGACAGAGCAGGACGCTGCCTCCTCCTCCTCCTCCTCCTCTCTGCTACTGTTGTGGGCTGCAGATACTAAAAATACTCAAGTAGATTTCGGGATTCCACCAACGCTTATTATGAATGAAAACAAAAATGAGAGACTAGAGATTCATCATAAACCATCGCGCACAAGTATGCAGTAAATATGAAGTCAGAACAGCTCCTTATCAGTATCATAAAACAGGTTTATTACGGCAGGTTTTTGGCAGCTGATAGGTAAAGCTTCCTGCCACACTGAGCCGCGGGCTCTTCCGCCTGTTGTTTTTCAGTTGGGTAGGCTTTAGGATGTGTTGCACATCAATGTGACCCCTATAGATCCCCTCATTCCCACCATCCTATGATCAATACCGTGTCCCAGAATATCCCAGTGGACAAAATGAAGCCGTGGCGTGGGAGAGCACAGATGGTGTAAACAAAGGCCACATCAGGGACAGCAGCGTGTTGACATTAAGTTTGACTTTGTGTCCCCACGACCGCTTATTGGACACGGTGAGCTCACATGTGTTTGCGAGCACATAGATGGGAAGGAGGGGGGGGGGTTGTATGCTGACATGTGAGGCCCAGCACAAGTGGATATGTGTTTGTGTGTGTGTGTGTGTGTGTGTGTGTGTCCAAGTAGGCAAGAGAGAGGGGAAAACAACAAAGTGGGCGAGTTGCTATGCGGCCATCAGGTAACTGGATGTCACGGTCCACATTCCTGGCAGAGCGGGTTTTGAAAAGTTTGCTGTGTGAGGGGGGAGGGGGGGGCTGTTTTTGTCCCGGCTCCAGGCCATTTGAATAGAAAGTGGCTTTTATTTCACCACAAGGCCTCCTGTGTGTGTGTGTGTGTGTGTGGAGATATAAGTTACACTATGTTTTAAACACACAGAACAGGAAGAAATGTTATGTAACAGTGTTTGCACAGTCAGTGTCGTTCTGGTAAAGAAAGAGGAATGTACGGACACAGTATGGAAAATCAATTATTTTCCTAGAAGGGCCTTCATTCACAGTCTGCTGCATCCTTTCACAAATTTGATTTACAGCTAAATGTCACGTGCTCGCATGTTTTGTTTATATCCGAGCCGTGTTGAATTTGCACGTGTCCTGTGCTCATGTTTTGATGAGAGCGCACATATCTTTTTATGGTGCTAAAAAAACTTGATGAATGTAATCGACGAGGGAGAAGGGAGAGGGAGGCGAGGCGAGCACATACATGTGGACTTTGGCACGTACGCATGCAGAGCAGCCAGGGTCTGGTTCTTTTTTTTCTCTCTGTGGCGTAGCCTGCATCCGTGAACGCTTGGCAGGGATGTGCAGAAAGAGAGCAAGTCGCCTGTTTTGTTTTCCAGCTCCTGTTTGTGAGCGCGAACGAGTGCGTGCATAATGGGGCAAGATGGCACGTGCACTTTCCACTGGCCTTCTGCCTCATTAGGCTGTTCACTTAGCAGAAGTAAGACAAGCAGAGAGAGATGGAGCGCAGCCTGTATGCTCAGTGGAAAGAGGAGGGGAAGGGCTTGGGCTTTTTAAAGCAACAAACAAACTCATTGGTGAGGCCCCCTTCAACCAAGGTGCGTTCAGGGAGCGCAGGAGCCCAGGATGGCAGACCCGATGGCTTGTTTACTGAACACTGAAGCGGGGTGAAGGAGGTCAAAGTGCGCTACGGGGGATTTTTTTGACGCCGGGCCCCAACTGGCGCAGGGCTTTGATTTCATGTTTATCAGGATGTCACGCTGGGCTCCCAGACCATGTGCCATCCAGACCCAGAAGTCTGCAGCCAAACACCTCCGCGCCACGACCCAGCTGATTAGTTTACCCCTCTTAGTGAAATGCAGTTTGGCTGGAATGAAAACCTGCTGACTCTCGGGTCAGTAACTCCCAGTTGAATGCCGCCCGCTCTGGAGGAACATGTGGCTGTTTGTCAGGATCAAAAGCACAGCTAAACCAATCAGCCCCTTGGAATTTAGCGTTTGCCCCCCAGACCCATGTGACAGCCCCTTTGGTGAGAGACGTGACTGCGCTGCTTCTCGTCAACAAAAGTCTTTTGACAGCTGGATACTTTTTCTCCTCCTCGAGTCACTTTAGATGTCTTGACGCGTGGCAGAAGGGTCAGGTGTTGGTTTACATCTCGTTTTCGTGGCCAGCCCATGTGACTCCGCCGTGGTGTTTACCTCTGCCCTAACCCAAGCTGCCCGCCTCCCCTCGCGGCCCCTTGGCTAGTCGCAGCTCAGCCAGGTGGATGTTCTGTACCAGACCCAGATTAGCCAAGTCAGCCGTCTCTGTTTCCACCTCCTCGTCTGACTAATACCTTTTATCTGACGGCGACGCCCAACTCCTGCTTCCTCTGTGGCCATTCAAGAAAGCTTGATGTGCACAGTGAGATGATTCTTACTACAGTTATCAGTTTGCTGGTGTATTGATTTTCCTTAATCATTTCATCATCAGGCGTCAAAGTAGGCAGAAGACAGGGGACAGAAGATGATGAGGGGGCTCAAACATCCGGAGGAGCCCTGCTGTGACGCTCCGAGTCCCTCCTGAGTGCTAGTGGCAGATGGCCACTCTCTGGAGGGCAAGTGTGTGAGAGTGTGTGTGTGTGTGTGTGTGTGTGTGTGTAGTTGGGGGGGTGGGGTGGAATCGGGGGTTAAACACCTGCCACTCTGCCATATCTACATGCAAACACTCTCATTACACCGATTTCCCTGCCCATGCCCACACTAGCATGTAAACATATACATACCGCTATATGTCTCTCTCTAATGCGCACACACACACACACACACACACACACACACACACACACATCCCTACCTACTCGCTATCCCTCCGCTAATGACAGCCCACCATCTGCCGCATCCACAGGCGGCAGAGAGCACGACCATCAGTATCTAGTGTGTGTGTGTGTGTGTGTGATTCATCGGCCAGATTAGAAGCATTCGTGTCCATCTCCTCAAATCCCGCTTCCTCTTAACGTCATTCAGTGCGTAATATTGCGAGTGATGTCATGTGGTGGGCAGAGCGTGTTACGTATATGTGTGTTACTTACTTACATTTCCTGTGATGTGTGTGTGTGTGTGTGTGTGTGTGTGTGTGTGTGTGTGTGTTGTTGGAGGGTGCAGCGAGCGAAAGAGGTCTAGTTGCACAGCCATGCATCCCTAACTCGCTCTGAGCATGCTCAGTAGATGCGGGAAGGGAACTGGAGAAGAGATAACCCATCGACACACTTTTCCTCACTTTCAAACGAGAGTTGAAATGATTAGTCGAGTAATCAATCTGCAGCTATTTTGATAATTGCTCGACCATTTGTGCCAAATATCCTCTAGTTCCAGCTTGTTACATCAGTGATATTAATCTCATGAGAGTCATCATGGGTTTAAGAAGGAAAACAAGTTCTGTTATCTCAAGTCTTTGCTTTTTCTGTGATAAATGGGATCATTTGACCTCTTTGGGCCTTGAAAACATATTCAAATGAGACAGTATGTCACCTGTGATGAGGTGTTGCATGTAGGAGATAAGAAGCCTAAAAGTCTGGGAAACACGGTCTTATGTGAGAGTAAACTGAAAGTCATAAGGTTCAGGAGTGCTGGCTTTTACAGACCAAACCAGCAGATTAATCTGAAATGAAATAATCGTTAGTTTTTCTTTCCGCTGCATTGATAACACTTTTTCCATTGCTGGAATTAGGGCCAGTGTCATTACTCTGTGCAGCCTGCGTCGCTCTATTTTGTCACATTCTGTTCTGGCATTTGTGGAATTACTTGTAAAGGTGACGCCTGATTTTACCCATCAGCCTGATTGTCCAATCCGTTGTCGCTGCACACCGGCTCAAACACACACACACAAGCCGTCAAATAGTTTATTTACACCATCAGACCTGCACCGAAGCTGAGATCTTGCAAATATAACAAAACAGTGCAAATAGCCATGGCAGGAAATCCAGAAATGCCATGTTACTTGATATATAGAGAACAAACATGTAACACCGCAGGCTCTTGTGTTAGAGTTTCCAGGCAGCGTGTGTGTAAATGTGTGTGTGTGTCATGGCACAGGGAGGAGGGGGGCTAAAGTAGGCCGGGATGTTCCAGACAGAAGCGCTAGCTGCTAGATAACTGCGTGGCCAGCGTTCCCCACATTTAGCCAGCCACGGCTGCAGATGAGATTACAGCCTCTGCAGGCGAGATTAGACGGTCAGGGGTAGTTCAGTGAGAGCCAGTGGCTACTCCACGGACAGCAGCTGGGTAATACGTAACGCAAGGTGTGGGCATTTGTTCGCTTTTAGCCTGTCCAGATATGAGTTTGTTATCGTAACTGAGCACAAATGAAGCTAAAATCAGCAGAAATCTAAATGGAAATTGGCTATAAAATCATATCTGGGTAGCACTGGAGACAAATGTTCCCTCTCACATCGGACAAACAGTAAGATCATCTCATTCAGCATTTGTTGCTCCACTTTGACCCCAGATACTGAGTCAGTATATGCAAGTGAATTCAGGATGCTTTAATAGTATATTATATAAGATACAGGGACTTATCTTATCGGGGATTAAGTGACTTAAGATCCCTAGTGTCCTTGACTACCCTCCATCCTCCTCTGTTTCTCTTTTTAACGTGGTTCAAGAGGCTGTTTCTCCAAAAATGGGAGCTTTTCAGGAACTAAGAAAAGCAGCCTTGCTTTCAGCCCGACCGCCGGGCATTTTTGAGGTTCTCCGACGGCTTTTTAAAGAGTTTCATCAGCCGTACGCTTGATAGAAGTTTCCCAGCCCAAAGACAGCCACGTAATCCTCGTGTGGTTTCGTGACACATGACTGCAGCGAGGATATTGTCCTCCTGGTCCTCGTTCGGGCCCACACACACACACACACACACACATTTAGTTCTCTCTTCAGCAGCTCTTCCTGGAAGCTTCCAGTTGACCCTCCCTCCCCCTGACCACCACTCTGACTTCAAGCAAATCCTTCCTTCTCTGTGCTTGCAATGCACCCAAACCCTCCTCCACGCACACAGACTGTCAACAGTGGCCTTTAAAACATAATTATCAATATCTGTTGCAGTGCACAGTTCCTCTCCCTGCATGTGAATCAGAGATGCATCAGCTACTGTACTGCTGCACGCTCGTCCTCCTCTGCTCAGCGTGTGTCCATAGCAACACGGCAGCGCGACAGGAGACCCCCAACCCCCATCACTCCACATCCCAGATTATGTAATTAAGTCTGTTGCCGACCAGCCTCCCTCTCCCAGCCTCCACCCAGCATCTTGGGCAAAGCGAAGAGCATTGGGATGGGTTGGCGTGCAGCAAAGTGAGCTGCAGAGGCTGGCCGTCCTCCCCACGCACACATAAACACAGCATGGCTCTAATGAACCAAAATTCATGCTAAATATCGTCATTAAAACACAAATACCAATCAAGGTTACGCACCTCAAATCCCTCCTTCTTAACGTGAGTGTGTGCAGCACTCACTGTTCTTGTTATTCAAGCTGTTTTTCCCCCCAGTGTTTCCTTGTTGTTGTGGCACAGAAACGCAGCCTAATCTGTGAGTGAGTTCAAACTGTACAGTGTGAGACTCTGTTGTGCTGTCTGAAAGGTCTGCACTGTTGGCACCGCTGTTGTTTGTGGGGAAGAAATAATCAGACTGCAGGCTGGGCTTCAAAACATCCCCTGCACTCACACCTGTTTCTGCTCATATGCAAGAATTGTTTCTACATTAGCTGCATTTTTATTCAAGCAAGTTTTATGTAAGGATTATATATTCAAGTAGAATTTTTGTATCAGCAGTTTTGGTTAAACTACCTGCAGCCCCACAAAAAAAGCTCTGTATTCACTACATTTTGAATAGTGTTTTGTAGGTATGTGTTTAATATTAAAGCTGCCCTGTAGAGTATTGACCACTAGGAGCGCCGTGGAGCTAAACGTGTGTTAAGGAGTGTGCTAAACATTCCTATTGCTGATTTCTCACTGTTTTACTAATTGACAGTTGGTGGTGGCAATGCAACGAAGGCGGGAGAGAAGAAGA
>VMKM01002913.1:0-53252 GCA_008360985.2 Macquaria ambigua
GCTCGCTTGTGTCTACCAATACCTACTAGTATGGAAAGTATGAATATTCTTACAATGCTGATTTTGACTCTGCAGTAAGTAAAAACCTAGAAAACTCTTGGTTCTGGGTTTAATTCTGGTTTGAAGGGAAGATGTGTGAGCTAAGCTACAGAGAATGTGCTCAGCTCTACAGCCCTGTCTTCAGCACAACAAAGCCCAGCTGGAGTTTATTAACTTGTTAGTGGCTTTGCTACTTTTTCTCTGTTTGGTACACCGCAGGCGCACACACACACACACACACACACACACCCACACACACAAACACACAAACACACACACACACACACACACACACACACATACAAAGACAAACACACATACATGCACAAACACAACATACAGCAACACTCACAGGCAGAACAAAGACAAAAATCCTTTCAGCGTCACTCAAATTCAAAACTACGATGCTAGAAGGATCCACAACAAAAGCTCAGATCTGGATGTTACGCCCACACTCACACACACACACACACTCACAGACAACTGAAAACTTTCCAGAAGTGTTACTTCCTCTCCCTCTAACAGCAGTGATTATCCTTTATTATCTGCATAAGGCTGTTGTACAGTTACATATTGACAGGGCTCATTAAGGCATTCCAGCGTGCTTACAGGGCTGCTAAGGCTGCCATTACAATTTCTCAGTCTGGCAGCTGGCCCTGCTACTCCTATCAACGTATATACTGTAGCAGGCTTTTCACAGTGTCTATATACACCATGCCCAAGTCAGTTTATCATGAAACACACTAAGAGCAACGTTAAATGTCTGACAACGGTGGAAAGAACAGTGTTGCTTATGTTTTGAGTCAGACAAATGTTTAGAGTTACAATATAGTGTTCGGTGGTCTGTCCAATCGGGCAATTCGTGAGGATGATGATGCACCAAAATAAAGCTGGTTTTATAGGCTCTCAGAGAGAGGAAGCCATTTTGTGCAGCGTGTTTATAGTTCAGAGCAGCCTGTGCTCCTTTGTTGATGTTCACTTGTTGTGAGAAGGCTGAGTTGTTTACAGGGAGATAAAGGATTTGCTCGGGATCATGCAGGGGAGTACGAGCTGCTAAATCTCAGGTTGTGTTTTGATGCTGAGTGAAGAGGCGCTTTATTGGTTTCTGTGCTGTAGATGTTTGGGAACATTACCACCATGACGTGCTGTATATAGCTGATAACGTATGTGATCTACTGTCTTTACTGATTCTCTGAGGAGACCATGTATTTGCTTACCAATCCGAGGGCAAAACAAGATGTACAGCGACTAATTTGTACCGATTAAGTGTGCTTGCTCAAGGTCACTCCAGCAGGGTGGATAACTGCTCTCATGAGGACTTGAACCCAGGACTTCTGGATGACGTTAACTGTATCAAAAAAAAAACACTCTGATGTGCAATTTCCGACATCCTGCTAGTGTTAGTTTGCCACTTTGTGACCCACAATGACACCAAATAATCAAAACTAAAGTTGTATATTTGTCACTGATTGGCCTGATGTTTACTGTTGCCTAGTTACTCTTGGATGTGGGAGGGATGGCACAGTTGATTAGATTGATTAATTTAACTCACAGTAAAATCTCACATAATAGCCGGATCTCAAATACTGTTTTCACTCAGCAATTCATTAATTCATCATTGATTTACTTTGCTTTCTTGATATTAGGCTGCTGGTAATTAATCTCAGCACTTCCTACAGATGTTTCACAATAAAATCCTTCACGGGAAGTGAAGGAGTTACTGCTTCTATGTGAAACAGCGGCATCAGCC
Source organism: Macquaria ambigua (assembly GCA_008360985.2). Classification (NCBI taxonomy): domain Eukaryota; kingdom Metazoa; phylum Chordata; class Actinopteri; order Centrarchiformes; family Percichthyidae; genus Macquaria; species Macquaria ambigua. The sequence continues at coordinate 1,790 of VMKM01002913.1, forward strand.
AATTAATGCAGCGAAGGGGAGCAGATCAGGAAACAGAAAAGGGTTTTAGTAAACTATAAGCAAAAATAAAGGCCTGTCTCAACTGGCAGCCTATCTTAAATAAAGGCCTGGTTCTCATCACTTCTTTTTTCTTTTTGGTTTGGTTTATTGACAACATTATAATATATTTATAAAATACAACATATCATACTTTTCTAGGATGGAATGATAAAGTCTGGACTTACTTCCATTGTTGCCCCTGGTGTTTACCCAGTTGAGCAACCTTTATCAAGACAGATTCGATGTCTGACATTAAGAAATATTAGAAAATAGGAACAACAACAAATAAATATATATATATATACAGAAAAGGCTGAGGTACATAAAAACCCTAGCCACAATATGACATTTAATGGTACTTGCCTACACAGTTTACTCTTTGGATGAGTGCAAACTACACACGACAGTTATTTAAAGAGGGAGGAAGAGGACATGTGCTAAACTGTACAGGAAATAGTCAAAGCCAACATACATTTACACTGTACCATAGGTGAGAGTGTGTCAGGGATTACAGCTGCTTGTTCACTATGAAACAGGTGCTTTGTGAACTTTGTGTGCTGTGTTGTTGGATGGATTTTGGTGCGATTGGTGCAAACTTGGAAAAACTTGATTATGTAACTTAACCTTCCCATGTTTAATGAAAATGTATCCTTAATCCTAAATCCAAACACATAATGTATCTGTCTCACGCACTTTACAATTCACTCGCTGATTTATTTTTTATTGCCGCAAATCACAAAACTATTTCTCACAAAAACAGCCTGCAGTGCCCAACCTCTATGTTAAAAAGGTAGCTTGCAGCTGGATGAACACAGGAACAAATAAACTTCTCTCTGGTTTTGCTTTTTCTCATGTTACTGCTGGTTACATTACATACATACACATTAAAAATATGAAAGACCACTTCTAAATACAGTTTTTGGAATTTAAGATGTGTTAAAAACAATGAACATCAAATGTATTCCTAATCAATTCTTACAATGATTTTGTGGCAGTTCAAGAGGCACTTGAGCTGCCCACCTATAATCAACATAATATGATATATGGAACAAAACTATTTATGCAACTAACATCACTAATTTTGCTAATGAATATAATAATTAGAAATTGCATAACGTGTAGGTGGCATTAATGTGAACTTACAAGAAAGTTTAAAGAAAGTTTCACTTACATAAAAAAATATGCATTAGGGACTCCAAAATAACAACAATTAGTCGACTAATTAATTACTTGATAGACAGAAAATGAACTATTATCAACTATTTTGATAATCAATTAATTGTTTCAGTCTCATTTCAAGTAAAACTGTCAAATATTCTCTGACTCCTGCCTCTAAAAGTAGGAGGATTTGGTGCTTTTCTTTGACATATATGGTAGTTAATTGAATATATTTGGGTTTTAGACTATTAAATGCAATTAATCAAGGAAATAATCTGCAGATTATAATGAAAATACGTGTTGGTTGCTGCCTTACTCCAAATTCTAATCAAATCGTCCACTGTAGAGGGGCAACCAAATATGACTGTGACCTGCTGGCCTCAATAGGCAGTAAAAAAAAATTGAAACAATGAATGCCAGACGTCTAGTGCTTTCCAGGATTCAATACACAAAAATAAAATCATGGACTGACTCGTCTTTGAAGGAAGTGATGTTCTAAACTCTTGATTAGACTGACACTATTTACCACACAATCTTCCTCTATTGTATGAATATCACAGCAATCTTCCCGTGTAACAAACCATTATGCGCGAAACGCTCATCAAACGCGAAATGGGCCTGCATCCTTTTACCAAAGATATGGTGATTAAATCATGTATAATGCATGCACACCACAATGATATCCGTAATGAGTACAGAGGCATAGTTCTCTGTGGAGGACGGATAATGATGGAGATGAGACTGGAGTTCAACCAGTGAGGTCGCCATGGTAATAAAGGAGTAGCTGGTGCAGCTCAGACTGTTGATCAGTTTAGGCTGGCAGGGCTAAATTGTGGGCTGACTAACCTTTATCCCACAGACTGATAAGTCTCAGCAGAGAGCACAAGGCTGCGAGGGAGGGGAGGGATAATGGCAGGGAGGGAGGGAGGGAGGGAGGATGGTGTGAGAGAGATAATAACTAAGTTTACATGCGCACAAGAAACCAGGTTACTGTGAGAAATCAGGTTAAGGCAGGAAATCTGAAAACACGTTTACACGCACTGCAATTCCAAGATACTGTAAACCCGACTGTGCATGCAGCTGATCAGAAACCACATTTCTTTTCAACCCCTCTACCATATGTGTGAACCATGGCAGTCATATTTTTGAGTTTATGATGGTGATACATGCTGCTGCGGCTTTTTAGCATTTGGATTGATGTCGCAGTGAAACAACTCTGTAGTGAGTTTTCTTACTGTGCAAATGTGCAATATTAAATCAAGCTACATTATACACCTTATATTGGTTACTTACAGCAGCCATTCTCAACTGTGGCACACAAATTTTGGTAATTTACAAAGCTAGTTATTTTTATATCTAAATGAGCTCAAAATTCACATAAATAAAAAAACATAAAATTAAAATGCATAATTTCAATGACCAGTTACATGTGAATATCACCATGCCAATCACGACTATGACTACGACGCATCATCAGGTAGAGACAAAGGCGGTATTGCCACTGTTAACGCTAGCTAACATTCCCTTGGATGCAGTGACACAAAATGGATCGTTTTTTGAAACGACAAAGTGATGTGGGAGACAACCCTGCCCCAGTAAAAGCTCCAAAGCATGTGGTGAGGAAATATCAGCCTGAATACATTAAATTTGGATTCATAATGGCAGGCTGTGCAAAGCAGAGTCTGTTGAATGTGGTGAAATCCTGTCAAATGAGGCGCTAAAACCATCGAAGCTCCAAAGACACTTAAACACAAAGCACCCGGGATGTTATGTTTTTTTTCTCATTTATTTGTGAAGGTGGTCCTCGGAAATTTTTTAACAATCAGAAGGGGGCATTAAGTTGCAAAAGGTTGAGAACCCCTGACTTACAGCGTACTTCCATACAGCATAGTGTGGAGCGTTGGGGAATGCATATAAAACAAATACGAATACAGTTTTTATACTTCAAAAGAGAGCCAAGAGAACTGCAGACAAAACTACTTATTAACAACCAACAAACCCACTGCTTATTAAATTAAAGGCTCTAAAATTCAGGGGCTTGGTAAGTCTTAAAATAGTACAGATCGTGTATAAAGTCAAAAATAAATTACTGCCTGAAAGCATCCAAAAGTTATTTAGAATGAGGGAAATCATTGTATTTCAGTTGCAGTGAGGAACTGAAAATGTGCAGCACACTTAAAAATAACTTAATGATCAGATCTTTCCATTAGTATGGTAGGGAAGGGATAGTGTAAAATTTTGTCCGATGTTACATTCTGATGTCAAATAGGTTTTGTATTTTGTTCTAATGGCAGATGCCATAAACTGTAGTTTCAGCCAGCCTACACCTTTTCGATCTATTGAAAATCTTTAAGCTGCCAGTATGCTGCACACACACACATATACACACACACACACACCTTACTGACGTCGAAATTGTGTGTGTGTGGGGGCTATTGTAATGTCATTTTGATGTGTACAGGCAAGCGCAACACTATGAATGTCTTCCAGGAGAGACTGAAAATGTGCGCTGCCCATATTTAAACCATTACCGCGTCTTGCCCCTCTCTATGACGACTGGCATGAACCGACCCTTATGCTATGTTGTGTTGTTATCTACTGTACTGTTTCTTTTGGCAGTCCTTTAGTTTTTTTATTAGTTTCTTTTTTGCTTAATTATTTGTGTGATCACTTACAGACCAAAACAAATTTCAATTTCAATTTCACATGCGTCTGAACTTTACAAATAACCTACAGTTCAGCTGTGGAAACAGACTTACTCAGACTTGTTTGTTCCAATTTTAGATGCAAGTAATAATCTTTTCCTTTCACTGCACTGTCTTAAGTCTGTTATGCACATCCACTCTTGTAAAAACCCTGTTAGAATCCTGGTTAAGCACAGACACGGCCAACAAATCAGCTTTCTCCAGCAAAAAGAAAAAAAAGAAAAAAAGAAATCTAGCAAACCGGGAGAGCAAGTGGGGGAAGGGAGGCAGAAAAAATGAGAGAGTGAGGGAGAGAAAAAGGGGAAGCAAGGCAACAGGAGAAGCAACAACAATTGGGGAGAGGGAGAGAGAGAAGAGAGAGAGGGATTGAGCAGTAATCAGAAGATCAGAGAGAAATAAACAAGCAGAGAAGAGACAGAGTATGTGAAAGAGTGTGATCAGGGAATGAGGGGACTACAGTTTTTAAAGCAAGAGAAAAAAAAGCTCCCAGTCTGCCCATGAGGGAATCACAATTAATCAAGTGGTTTCATTACTGCCCTCCATTATTATTAGGATAAAGAGGGTCATCACCTCCAAGCTGCAGCTGAGTTTCATCTCTGAAGCAAATTCAAATTTTCAGCTTTGTGAAACAATGCGCACCATCTTCCTCTGGGTATTTTCCTCCTCTCAGGCATCCTTTCGCTCTCTCTGCTTCTCTGAGAACAATACGATCAACATGCATTATTTATTGGAAAGTACGTTTGCGTTTTGAAAGAACTGTACACGTAGACGTGTGTGTATGTGTGTGTGTGCACGTGCGTGTTTATCAGTGTGCATGAGAATGATGTGAATGTGCGATTCAGATTCAAATGAGGGGAGGGTGTGTTCTGCGGGCACAGGTGTACGCCTGTGTGATTTCATCACTTTGCATGCAAATTTTAAGCGAGGATGGCCGTGGAGATGGAGCGAGGATGGGAGATGGAGGGAAAGAGAGAGGAGAGGCAGAGAGGGATGGGACATGTGCAGGAAATGGATAGAGTGAGAAAGAGAGAGGGAAGAGGAGAAAGATGGTGTGATGACAGAGCTGCAGGCGCTGTGTTTGTACATGCATCTGCAGGCAAATTAATCACGAGATGGTCTCTTACTCCATTAAAATGCTAATGGAGGAAAATCTAGACATTTCCATATATTTGCAATATATCGCAGAGCCCAAGGAATGTTATTATGCTAAATGCAGGCTGGGTGGTGGATACACACCTAATATAATGACAAATCTGACCAAGATAAAGCCAAGATTAAAAGTCTCTTAAGTAGTGAATTAAAGGGCAGACTGGATACAAGACATGGGGCTTAAACGCAGGGCCTTCATGAAATTAGACAAGCACCAGGGCTCACTGAATGGTTTGGTGAGTATTAAAAATGACGTGAATAAAATGCTACGGCCTTTACAGTCACCAGATCTCAACCCAGTCGAACACCTACGGAAGATTTTGGACCAACGAGTAAGACGATGCTCTCCACCACCGTCACCATAAGACCAAAGGATATAATATAAACTTTTATCTTCAGATCTATTTAGTGATGTCTGTGACTGTCTCTTGATGTTAACTGTCCTTTTGTTATGTCTGGCGTTGTTTGTTTTTCGTTCTATCTGCTGTACTCTCTTAAAAAAAAGAGATCTTGATCTCAGTGAGATTACCTGATTAAATAAAGGTGGTATAAATGAGGAATATCTTGTGGAGGAATGGTGTTCATCCCTTCAGTAGAGTTCCACAGACTTGGCAAGGAGCTCTGAAGCTGTTCTGGAGGCTCGTGGTGGCCTGACTCCATACTAAGACACTTCATGTTGGTTTTTCCTTTTATTTGTCTCATCTATATGTGTCGCCTAATGGGAAGACAGCGGAGTTTTGTTCAGGAAGTTAAGACATGATGGTGTTGTGCAGAGCCTGTTCTGTTTTCTCAGCAGTGCTGCAGAGTGACGGCTCAACTACTGTACTCATTAAATGCCTGGGCTCTCATTACTCACTTAATGTAGTATCCTAGGAGACATGTGACTTGTGTGTGTAGATAAATGCAGCACTGTCACCATATATTGTTGATGGTCTACATGCAGTGATTCATTAATACTCAGTGGCTCTACACTGATGTAAAACTGGTCTCAGAGCTAGAAATATATAAATATAATGAAAATATAATGACAATTCATCAAGTGGCAGCATTTCTCGGCCCATCCAAAACAAATTCCAGCATGGCAGTCCGTATGTAAGAACATAAATATCCAAATAAGAGCCATTATTCACCTTTAATGAATAATGCATTGTCTCCAGTGCCTGAATGTCACTCTAAAAATTACCTTCAGATCCACAAAAAAAGAAAACTATTTATATGATTCACCTTTATATGTTGGTTTCAAGCTTGTGACTAAATGCAGGCTCTCTTGCTCATTAATGGAAATAAACACCTGAGCAACCACGATTAGGTAGGGTCTTTGAAGTAGTACAAGAGAATCTGAGAAGGCAAATTCTTCAGCTTTTATTTCTTTTGGATGGAGGATGGATAAGACACCCAATTAATATTTTCTCTTACACCTCTTGGGAACCAACTGTGGCCTCTGCCTACTCTAAACCCTTGTGGGAAATCTGAAAATGATATTTCTGCAGTAACAGTTCTGTGCCCTGTCTACACATTAGCAGGCAGCACAACACCAGCACTGGCAGGGAGCCTCTCCACAACAGAGAGGCAAATGTCAATGTTTTCTGTGACTGCTGCCATGATTATTACGGGGAAAAATATACTGATATAAATATCCACAACCCTGCAGATTCTTTTGGATAGTTTGACAGTGAAGATACAGACAGGAAACATATGGAGAGAGAGAGGGATGACGTGCACTAAAGTTCCCTGGTCAGTTGCAATTACTGTATATGATATGCGTCTTAACAACTAGGCCAACAGGATGCTCCACAAACTTCCATTTCATAGCGTTTTCTTACATTTCTAGACACAGAATTTGGCATATTAAGCAGCCGTGTAAATTTTGGTTTTGTGAAGCTACAAAAAACAAACATATCTTAGTCATACACTTTGTTTTTTTTAACACCAAATAAATGAATAAATAAAAAATGGGTGCTAGTCTGTTGAAAATTGAAACCAGGTTTGACTCAATGAATTATTACTCACCAGGAAATTCTTGCTACCTGCTAATCTGACAGACACTCCATCCAATGTTTAAACTAATTTATTATACCCTGCAGTGTGATGATATATTGTGCAAATATAGTGCATACATTGAGATTAAATGTATTCATCTACCATCACTCCCCTTAAATCCAACACCAACTCTCACAGGAGAAGGTAAGGGGAAGGCCCTTACCTAGACTGGTTGGCTTGATGAGCTCATCCAGCATGTCGTAGAAGGGCAGCCTCTGGAGCTTGACATCAGGGTGGACCGGGTGCAGCGTGGCCGAGGTGGACAGGTGGTGTGTCAGTCCGGTCAGCTCATGTTTCCCTGGGCCGAGCAGTGAGAGGGGCAGTAAGGCAGCGGGCGATGGGGCTCCACCGTGACCGGCGTGACCTTCATACGCCAGCTGTGTCAGGCCAGCGGGCAGTGCGGCGCCCCCTCCTCCAACCACTCCAGCCGTGGCAGGGTGGTGTGGTCCGGGCATGGCCAGCTCTGAGTGGGATACCATTTTGGCAGGGAAGCGTCGTCGGTAGAGCTCTTTGATCTTCATGTGCACAGCGGGGCTGCAGCCGGCCTTTAGCAGATGCAGCGCCTTGGTCAGCAGCTCGTGCTTGCGTCCGTGCTTGTTGCGCCCAGCGTAGCCCAGAAGCACCTGCAGCTCCGACACCCGCAGGCTCATCACCATTTGCTGTGATGGAGGAAGGGGATGAGAAAGAAGATGAGGAATCAACTCAGCAATGCCAATACTACTTTCTCATGACTGATACAAAATGGTGCACTGATGCACCAATCCGAGTGGCAATCAACACTGAAGTCATTGAAGCAAATAACTGGTTGCAGCATATTTTCATTTTTCATTTTCCAAAAGTGACAAACTTTACTTGTGGAGTTCAGGTGTCTTGGGGTAAACAAATCCTTGTAATAGTATAAACCACTGTGCAGTGTTTTGGCGTTTTGTTTGTTTAGCCTTCAAACTCTTGAATCTGTTACTCAAACTGGATCGTACCTGAGGCAACACACAGCACCTTTACATTTTTAATGCAGCGCCGTTTCAATCTTTCAGTTTACACTTCAACCCTCTTCACTTCAACCCTCAGCTACGGTCACATCCTTTGGACAGTTACTGAAAGAGTGAGACTGTGTATGCAAGTGGTAGAAAGGTTTCTCTACAGAAGAATATCTGAATCAAGCCTCTGCCACTACTAAAGATGCGTTGTGGAGGAAGTGTTCCAGGTAAGATCGATTGTGTAAAGACCCCAGGGCAGAGCCAGGACACAAAGGTGGGTTTACTTTATGCGCCGTTCACACATAGGGACTCAGAAGCTGGGAATGGGACCTGGCGTTGCAGCCTGGCGCCACCCGCTGAGCTACAGAGATTTATAAAAGGCGCCCAGCTACAGGCGAAAGTTGAGAAAGGCAACAACCAGGTGAGAGCAAATCGCACTCGGTTTTGATTCCCATAGAGACGGAAGCACAGACATGTTCACTACCACTCTACAACACTTGTGGAGCGGGGGTTCGTTTCCAGCGCAGATACAGGACTGCAATGCCGATCAGTCTTGCCCATAGACTGTATATAAAGATGGATGACATGACAGCTCCCCAAACGTGGAGCCAAAACATCTTGATCGCACCCTGGTGGCTGGCTGCAATCCTGCCCCTTCCATGTTAGCTGATGGGACATGGGCCAAACTGAAATGTCAAAGTACACTTCAAATACATTTTTTTCCAAAGATGGTTTCTGTTATTTCTGATAAGTTTGGTTTTAATTAGTTATTTGATGCTATAAAAAACAAAACAAACTACTAACAACTTCCTTGTGCGTAGTACAGCAGGTAAGTCAGAAAACAACTGTCCAGTCGGAGCAGAGTATGTAAATTACGTGCTCCACCATGCAACACACCCACAGAGACACAGATTTATGAGAGGCCAGAGACTTTCTACTACTTTGTTTGAATGCAGTGTTACTCTCAATTTGCCTTGGAACACTTGGGGATTCAAGAGGGACAAGCAGGGGGGCAGTGACCGTGAAATTTGGCATTTGACATTTGGCCGCTCTGCTGGCTGACCAGGTATGAAAATAAATGGACGGATTGAATTTTAAATGCATAATTGAATGATTTGCATCAATATTCTGTGCCTTTATCTGGCTTGACACTGGAGTGTTGCCTCGCAGCAATACCAAAGGCTGTGCTGAGTCTCTCCCCACATTAATATACCTTAGCTCAGCACAGCTGGCGTTTTGCCTCACAGATGTACACTGTAGAGTTTTCCTCCTGGTAGAAAGGCATTTTACTGCACTACAGTGCATACCATAAAAGTGTCAGTATTAAAACAGCTTAATTCTCTAACCTGTGTATGAGATCCTGTCAGCTGGATCAGCACCTGTCCAAATACTGTAGACACCGCTGACACTGGGGAGCAGTGCACTCGATGCCGTGAAGAAGTTTTTGTCTGTGTTGGAGTGAGAAAAAACCTTAACCAAGAAAGGATTTTCCCTGGCTCAGCGTGAGGCTGAGGCTGTACCTCCCAGGGGGTAGTGGGATGGAGTAGCTGCAGCAAGAGCCTGGGAAAAAGTGTTGCCTGCACTGACTTCAGGTTTAGCTTCAGGTTGGCCCAAACTACAGTAAGCGCTGGCAGCTCTTCATCTAACCAGACCAATTGTCCAAATGTATGTAGACTAACTTCAGGTAAAACCTAACAAAGAAAAGCAAAGCATGTTATACCCTCAGTGACTGTAACTCAGCAGCTGTTTAAATGCAAAGGCCATCATCAATTATCACATGACGCTGCTGCACCAAATGCTGAAATTCCATTACTCAGCTCAGGTGATCAAAAAACAAGCTTAGATTTAGATAGACAGAGAGACACAGTTGCTCTTATGGTTACTACATGTACAGTAAGTGTAAAAATAAACAATCAAAAACTAAACATCATTGCTTCCCTTGAGCAATGCACTTCTCATTGTTTGCTTGAGATGACTGAAGACACTGGGCAGATATGAAGGTGTGAATTTAAGTGCTTGAATCTGAAGCAGGACACTGCTTCTCACAGTTTCAATGCACTCAAAACCTCACCTCAAAAAACACCAATTTAAAAAAAAAACAAGCTGGCTTGGAAGGGAAGAACCTGAGTGCAGTGCAGATTATTTTTACCAGAATTTAATCATCATTCGCAGTAAAGCCAGAGGTAGCACAACTTCCTTCCTTAAATTAAAATAGGTTTTCTTAGAATCAAATCAGAGGCGCTGTGATTACTAATAATTAGCTACCTACAGTATTTTAGTTTTGACATGTTAAAGGCTTCAGATACTACTTGGAAAAATAAACCAATACTTTCTTTGTACTATAGTTTTCCCCCCCACTGTTATTTGATTAAAACAAAGATACAGAGCTGTGCAAACAGAGCAGGACAAAATAGAAAGAGTAAGACACACACACACAGACGGTCTTTATCTTAAGGTGGAAGTGGATGAAAAACAGAGTTTGAATGACACCTCAGCTCATTAACTAGCATCCATTAACCATGTGGACAGTGAATGGCACATTATAGCTATGAGACAGACCTTAAAGAAAGCCAATCTTAACACAAGCCATTAACATGGACACCTAACTGCATATGCATGTTGAAATCCACTCTGTCTGTCACACACACACACACACACACACACTACTGGTTAGACTTGTAAGAATGTCTTGGACAAACCTCCTCCTTCATCTCCTTTAATGACAGAGCAGGGATTTAAAAAAAACACAGCCGCACACAGACACACACTGCTTAAATGACAAAGCACGCAGGGCTGTTAGTGCCCATTGTTTCAGTTTCCTAATCAATTATATACACACACACTGTTATTATTATGTACACGATATGTGTGCTGCTGTAGTGTCCATACAAAGGATTAAAGCTTTAAGCCTTCAAGATTTTATTTTTGTTCCTTATAATGAGGCACATTCTTCTTGGGTTACACCGGGAGTTTTGCATTTAATTGACATTTAAAATGACATACATGACTGCTGTAGGCTATGTTTTGTGACCTAACCATAGCAGCGACATTTTAGTCTTGAAAAGAAAAAAAAAAAAAAGAAAAACCACCACTTTTTCACTCCTGGAACAGATTCAATGTAAATAACTTTCCTTATATTGAACACTGACCCCAAAGAGTCTAATTTGTCTCTTTTAATAACTGCTCAACTGTTTATAATAGTCAATCTGTAGGAATACATTTCAACAATAAAGTTAATTTAAAATCATTTTGGAAAGAAATACCCCTTATCTCACTTATTATCTTTTGTTTTATTTCCTCCAAGTGCTCTTTCATGATCCTTTTTTAGCAGGAATACAACCAATTCATAATGTTGAAGAGGACAAAACTGAAGCTCATTCTACTGCTCATCTAAATATAAAATATAACCATCTTACAGTACCAAAAGTACTTGGCCATGTGTGAATAACACCTCTCACTCTGGTCCAACCACAAAACTGTACTGTATCATTAAGAGTGACATATTAACAGTAGTTTTGAGAGGAACTGAAACCCCCAAAGTGCTGCAGTTTACTGTAAAACGTGTTCCACTTTTACATATCTAGCTTTCAGTGCCTGCAAGTGCAGCAAACCAATATGTGCTTCAAACCATCCAAAACATTTTCTGGTATAATTGATTATTTTTCATGAATCAAATAGTGAAATTAGAGGTCCATAAACAGTTATACCAACAGGCATGATCAAAAATAAAAAAATGTCATACTTCTTTCTTTATCTAGTGAGAAACTATCACTATTTGTCACAAACATTTAATCATCCAAATGTCTTCAAAAATTACTTTAAAAATGATTATCTGTATTGTTGCACATTCATTTTCAGTCAATCGACTGACCAGATTAATCGACTAACTGTTTCAGCTCTACTCACAAGGAAGACTCAGGTTATGTGGTGGTTAAGTTCCTGCATGGAGAAGACCATTTCAGACAACCTGGGCCCCAAACAAGCTCCACACTGCTGAAAGTGACAGAGCCAGAGGCTGCTGGGCTGTTTACAGACCAAACACTGCATCTTGGGTACTGCTGCCACATGTGCATAGCTATGCACACACACACACACACGCACACACAGATACTAACAAAGTGCCCAATGTACACAACATCCAGACACAAATACCAGTCAGGACATAGACCTACAGTAAAGGTACATTCATGGAGGAAAAAAACATCAGGAGGCAGACCCCCATTTGTGAATGTAATTCTGATGCCTTCGGTCTGAACCACACTGCAGTTATAAAAACACATCAGTCAAACACAGACGTCTCTTACAGCACGTCGAGGGAGCTCCATCACAGGTGCAGCACGCCGGCAGCTGCTGTCTTGTCTCTGGATTTTCTAACATTTAGAGATATTTTTTAACAGAACAATCATCTTGATAATTCAGTAATATTGTGTTTAGTATCCCTAGAGTTGGACAGCACACACACACACACACACACACACACACTCACACTCACAGCGTATTGGTTTGGCCAAGAAACTCTCCTGCTGGCGACATAAATGACCAGTTCCATGAAATATGCATGTGGTAGAGAAGAGGGGTGTGTAAAAAAATGATGACACTGGCTGCCCACCATCTCACACACACACACACACACACACCTTAACACATGCCAAGCCCCCCCCCACCCCCACCTACTCTCTCTACAAAGCAAACACACACAAACGAGAAACGGATACACACAAGCACAAACACTGGCTCACATAAACGTCTCACACACACACACACACACACACACTCTTCCACCACACTGTGGATGTGTAACATTCCACTGGCTGCAAAAAAAAAAAAAAAAGAAAGAAGGAAAACAAATAGAGGAGGGAAAACAGTGGAGCGGGTGGTGGTGTGTTGGAGGAGAGCTCTCTCTATCTCCTCTTTCCTTTCTCTTTTCTGTCCTCCTCTCCATCGCTCAATCATTCCCCTTCCCAGGACAGGTGGCTCCTCCTAAACTCCTCCATCTTCCCGGTCAACGGAGGAGGAGGGGAGGGGAGTTTACGAAGCTATCCAACCACCCAACAAGCAGTCCTGACGGAGAATATTCGCAGCTTAACAATTCAAAACCAAGAGACGTTCAGTTTACTTTCATATAAGACTTTTAATCAATTATTAAAATAGTTGCCTACCTAAGAACAGCTATACACAAGGCATTATTTGCTTTTAAATTTGGGCAAAATACGTAGTTGTGCTACAACAGCAAATCCTCCTGCACTTCATAAGGAAGCAGTGACGAAGCAACTGTGTTTGTACATAATATAAATCACCATTAACACTGAATTGAAGTCCTTTCTGTATCTGCTTGTTGCTGTCTAGTTTAATTTTTTTACATTGTCAATGGCTTGCTTAATTGTAAAAGCAATATATTTTATATAGTTATTTTTGCACAGGTACTAAAACCAGGGTTCGTACAGCTTTTTAAGAGTAATATTCAAGCACTTTGCAAGCACTTTCAAGGTACATAAACCGAAAATTTCCAGACTCTCAAAGCCTTTATCATCACATCTAAATTGGTACTATAAATGCCAGGAGACAACAAACAAATATGACGACGGGATCGTTTCATTTATATATTTGAATTCAAGCATATTCCTAACCTTGAAAACATAACGGTTAAAATCAAGCTTTTTCCAAACTTTCAAAACTTTGTACGAACCCTGTAAAACATTTTATGATTCTTAATGATGTTGAGTTAGTGCCTGAAACAACGGCAGGTTTAGTCAAACAGCAATGAAATGCTTTAAAGTTATATCAAAGATAAATTTTGACATTATAGTGTCACAATATTAATAACTTAATTACTTAAAATGTACTGTTTTGTTTAATTCTGAAACACAAAAATCAGCATCACCCCATCGCCGATTCGACTGCACTGAAAAGCCATAGGTCTGAACAAAGCATGTTTGTGTGAAAATGTGCTCTATTGTATTGTTTTACTGAAACAACTTGACATGTAGGTGCAAAGGGAAGCTGCAACAAAGGAAGGAGGGTGAAAGAGGGAGAGAGAGAGAGAGAGAGAGGAGACAACACAAAGAGAATAGCTGGTGGCAACACAGGGGAGTTCGTACACACAAAAACACACACACAGCACGCAGACCGGTGTGGGTTTTTAAAGCTGAAGAGGACATTTTTGCCTTAAATTTACCAGCCTGTGACATTTTGTGCCAATAAACGAACATATCTAAATGTGACAGTTTTGGTGCCAAAGAAAAGATGAGGAGTCCACTCGAGTGATATTCTCATCAGAATGGAAAAAGGCCCCTAAAACAACATTTTGACCAACATGTGACACGAAAACCAAAAACCCACTAAAAACCCCCAGAATGATGAAATTCCCTCAGGAACGTAAACCACTGCACCAAAATTCATTTAGAAAAGAAAACACCATAAGAACGGTGCAAAGAAAGGTCATTTCACTGCAGAGTTACAGACTGTTGTCCTTTAGCTGTATGGTGAGGAAGAAACTTCGTAATATCAGAGGTGGATGACACCAACTGGACAATATATTATCACCTTATGATGGTGGCTTGAGCTCAGCTTAAGCCTAATACATTCACATGATCGGAAAGTAATTAAAACATGCACATTTATCAGCACACATACAAATTCAAATACACAAAATGATTACTACAGTCTGTATATTTTGGCATATGATATATGCTGACGTTAGATCAGGGATATCATTTTTCTTAGATAACAACTCTGTAACTACTCTATAATGTCCTGTATTATCTAATTCTACTTAAACATGAATCATCTTGTGCTTCAGCAGCATTGTTTCTAATTAACAGTTCTAAAATTAAAGTTCAATTCGTAATTAAAACTGAGAAAGAGAGAAACAATTAAGCCTTCTTTAACTTTCAGTTAATGCTTTTTTCAATGCAGGAACCTTTCCGGTAACCTTTTGAGGAACTCAGGAATCCGTCCAGGAACCAAGTTTAAGTTTTGGTTCCTGGGCGGTATTACTTGTCTTGACTTGACTTGGCATGGGAATTTCTTGTAATGTAATTGAACTTTTTAAAAAAGAAATGTCTTTATTAGACAGAGAGGCGTCAGGAAATGAGAGAGAGAACAACATGCAACAAAAGGTCCCTGGTTTGCAAATTGTCACTTGCCACACAAACTACCTACATACATTTGATAAGAGATTCAAAAGGATTCAGATTCGATAAAATGCTGTCTTCTTCTGCTACCTGCAAAAGAAATGATATAGCACGCAGTGGAGCAGGTGCCTCAGCCAACGCTGTGCAGCTGTGAAGGTGTGACAGCTCCAAATGTTGGCTTTTTACCAAAAGTCAACACGACTAACCTTTCCAAAAAAGTTTTGAGCAAATCCTGCTAACAGACAGAGGGATGAACAGATGGAACAGGACGGAAATAAAAAAAAACCTGTTCAACTCCACTGGCAGAGCAGTAAACATGCAGTGGTCCTCGCAAAGCATCATTTCTCACAAAGACAAAAGACACACTTTAAAAACAAATTGACTGAACACAAACTTTACATCTTTACATCTCTGGTCAACCCTGTGCTGACATATAGTTTGCAGATTAGTTGTTCATAAAAGTCCTATGTCCGCTCTGATTTTTGGACTGTGTATAGTTGTTCAAAGCTTTTAGATGCAGTGCTGTTTCTGTCTCATGCTGTTTTCTCTCTTATGCTTGCTGAGACATGTTGCTTCTTTTTTCCAAAACATCTGTAGCTGACTCCGCATCCAAACTGGCCCAAAGGTTTGAGAAAACATTGCTGGGCCAATGGCACCTAGTCACAAACTAACAAACCCTGATATCAAGGAGCTCTAACAGATAGATTTCCATCTCTATTGATCCTTCACAGAAAATTCTACATTTCAACTATACCACTTTATAAGAAACAGCTAGTGGTGCTGCAGGCTTCTTTGGGATAGACCAAGAAACACCAGGATATCAGTTTTCTGATAGTCTGTTGGTCCAATCTTATCCTTTTTTGTTAAATCGGATATCCATATTTTTAAGACTGCATCCATCCTAAGACAGCTAAATCTAAAAATCCATCTTTTTCCTCACAGTTGTGGCCTTTTGTCCCATACTTACATACCTAAAAAGTAAGGTTTTTCAAAAACCGAACCAGGCTTGCGTTTTAGTGTGAACCATAGACTGTATATAAAGATGGACGACGCATCACCACTTCCTCCCACTGTACAAAAATTAAGCCAAAATATCCCGGATACGGGCTCTGCCATCTTGTGCTGGTGATGTAATTCGGAGCCAGTGTCTGCGCAGAAGTGATCCACGGAGATCAAACTTATCAGAAAAATGAAAACTTGAACATACATCAGTGTGATATGAACTAGCTAAAATGACAGAAACCTTCTTTGGGAAAAATTTACTTCGGAGGGAATTATGACCTATACTGCAGCCAGCCACCAGGTGGCGATCGAGATGTTTTGGCTTCACTTTTGGGGAGCTGTCATGTCGGAAACGCAGCTTTTCAAAACACTGTGATCTACTGTATGCCTACTGAGAAGTGGTCAAGTCTGTATGGCAGTAAAGTTAGGAATCCTCTCTGTTATGACTCATTTTAAATGTCAATATAACCAATCACAGGTTGCACTTATGCGCTGTGATCAAATCACTATTTTATGCTTGTGCAGTTGTCTGACAATAGAAACAAAAACAGTAAATAAGATCAACTACATTGTGAGCTCAGAGTTAGCAGAGTAGAATTCAGCAGCGTAATTGGAATTGGAAGACGATATTTAGCCATACCCTGTTGTTTTGGCGTTTTGGTGTGGTTTAACAAAAATGACAAAATTGGCGTGTTTAGGTACTACTAAACTGCTTTTATATATATATATATAATTAGCCAGTTTACTGTGGACATTGTCTTAGTGTTCACTTTGAGCCTGACTTAAACAATGGTAGCTTCAGTCTCATCTCTCTCAGTATGTTTGGTAGGTTCTTGTCAGACTGGAGAGTGGGGTGTGGGGTAATAATTTGCTATGTCCAGAGCTGGTGAGAATGACTGATGGAGGGATGAAGGGAAGGGGGATGGGGAGAGAGAGAGAGAGAGCAGCTGAGCCTCCAAACCAAATGAAATTCTCCACAGCTCCAGTGAAAACACAGGAGGGAGGGGTGGTGATAGTTTTTAGCACGTTAAATTCTCATTTCCCATTAAAAAAATAATAGATATATAAAGAGTATCCTGGATTATTTAAAGATATTGTACCTTTATGTTATGGTCATCAGTTTTAAATACATTGTTTCTGAGAAATCCAGGTTTTACCATCAGTTTGGTATGGCTGGTGACATTACTGTAAATTAGATACCCATAAGTCTCATCCACCGTTGCCATCAGTCAGAGGCACAAATCAGAGCTGTAGCAAATTCAAAATGCTTCGTCACTGCAGTTGGGACCAAAACACCTCAATGTAGTTGCCAAAATCATCCAAATTGGATTCAGAATCCGAAACTAAACTGAATTAAACTGCTGACTTTTTTTCTGCCCATTATTTTCTCGATTAATCGTTTGACCTAATATGAAACGTTAGAAAATAGTGAGAAATGCCACGGTGAGATCTTCAAATGCCTTGATTTGTCTGACCAACAGCCCCAAACCCAAAGATATTTGGTTTAAAATGATATAAAACAGAACAAATCCTCACGTTTGAGAAGCTGGAATTCAGAGAATGTTTTTATTTTTCTGTCAATCCTCATTAATTAATCGACTAATTGTTGCAGCTCTAGTTTCCACAAAGCATAATCTTTAGCTTCCACTTGCAGTTAGCAACACACGCAACAACATTTTGAAGCTTGGTAATTGAAGGTTTCTTACCAAAATGCACCTTGGGAGCCATAGTGAACTTCTCTGCTCAAGTTTTCATATACACAGTCTTGTACTTTTTACATCAAGAAATCAGACATACTCTTAAGTGGCTCATACTTTGTACTGATGATCCAACTGGGAGAGTTTCATGTCCGTCCAAGCCTTGTTAATGCTCCTTTACTAACATTGTCTTTGCAGAAAATTAACAGGACTTCTACTTCCAATAACGCCTCCCACAAAAAACAGCACTACACTGAAGGCAGCTTGTTTCCATGCCTATGTGTTATCAGAGAGGCAGATTCAGAGCGACACTACTGCATCTGTCAGAGGCTTAGATGTTATTAAAACACCAGCATACACACACAGCTTACTGAAACATGCAAACCAACAATTGAAGAAACGATCGCCGATTGTTTTTTCCCTGCCGATATTAAGGGACTAAATTGTTACAGACAACAAAATCTAAAATGTGCACTCTCCTGTGGATTTACAGGAGATGTTTCTGGTGGAGTGGCATGTCTGCGCGCGGTGATGATGATCACTGTTAATTATCACAAGTGACATGGCTTCTTAAATTTTAAGCATCCCATTTGCGATCCCTTTTGCATCTGCCAATCCTGACAAGTGCGCTGTCCAGTCTGAAAAAACCCTGCATCTCCATATGCTTCCTCACCAAAGCTTTGCTCTGTGCACCAAAGTCCATAGCATTAATTATGCATTTCATTTGTTACTCACATTGTCTTAACACATATACAGCACAACTATTTTTTCATGTTTGTAATTAGAGAGATCGAGAGAAGGAGGAAGGGAGATGGTCTCTGTGATCACATATACTGTGTATTAATAAAAGCGACTTCATGATATTGTTCTCATTCACATATTTCTAATGTCAGATGTCAGAAGAAGTGGGACATTTGATTCACAACTCATAAATACTACCTTAACCAGCAGTCATTACCAAGTGTGCTGCAGATAAAGTCATGATTTTATTACTAGTCTGACAAAATGAAAGAAAACACAGATTGGCTACAAAGACATTTAATATGAGTGATCACAGTGAAAGTTAGATATAATGAAAGGAAACAGGCAGCGCGGAGGCCTGTTTGATGAGGAGAGGCAGGTTGGAACTGGCCAGTGGCCGTCCAAGCCACCTTGAATGGGCTGTTTAATCTGTCAGGAGAAACACTGACCTCCAAAACTTCACACTGGCTGGCAATGAGGTCTAGTTTCTGAGGAAGTCCTGATCAGTACAGGTTACCACCTCCACATACTCTCTCACTTGTGTTATGATTCATTCTCCAGTATTCATCTTTTATTCCTCTTGTTATTTTAGGGACAGCATGTTCCACTACTTTTCTGCTGTCATCTACTTCCAGTACTTACTTGCAGTTGTGTCATTGCTTGTCATCTTGATTTTTTTTTCTTTTTTGAGCTGGGATGTTTCTTAGCCTTTTTTTTATTTTTCTACTTCACCTGAAAACTACACTGGCTATAAAAGGGACAGAAGCACACTGATTGATTTGCAGTCTTTAATTGTGCAAACAGATTTGTTTTCCCCTTGGATGTTTGCCGTCCTCGAACTGAGAAGCACCTGATTCAGCTGCATATTGCTGAAGGATGAGTGGAGAACCCTGTTACTACTCTCGCTATAATCAGCTCATTTTAGCTTAACACAGATGTATCAGTACTAGGGTTCCAACTAACAATTATTTTCATTATCAACCAATCGGTGGATTATTTCTCGATTAATTGTATGGTCTATAAAAAGTCAGAAAAGAGTGAAAAATGCCCATCAACAATTCCCAAAGCCCAACTTCACGTATTCAAATGTCTCATTTTATGCAACCAACTGTCCAAAACTCAAAAATATTAAGCTTTTACTATCATAGAAGAAAACATGGAAATATTTAGCCTACATTTGAGAAGCTGGAACCAGAGGATTTGGCAAATGTTCTTACTTTAATATATTTTTGTTGTATATGTGCTGTTGTTTATAGTTGTTATTAAGTGCAAATTATTTTCCAGTGAAGTTTAAATGTACTGTTACATTGTATTGCTGTAGGTGTTAGATTTTGTTTTCACACATTTATTTTTCAGTGCTCAATAATAATAACATTAACGATGCCTCTGTTCTATTCAAGTGTCCCCAGTAAGTCATGGCAGTGTGACAGTGAGCCAGCAATACCAGGACCCTGAAACTGAAGCAGCTTAAAGGAAGTCAGCCATCGTTCATTTTATTATTTACACCTGCGCTTTTCCTACTGTGACATGTTAAAATGTCTTCTGTGGAATTTGTGTGCGTGTTGATCTTGAATTTAATCACACACAATCAGCGAACACACAAACAAACTTTAATGGGGGAACCACCACAAACAAGTGCTAACAGGAAATTCACACATGTACAATGCACACGCACAAGTACACCAAATATTTCACGGCTATGTCATGTGAGGTGCTACAGTTCAACTGAGCTCACACACAGAGGGCGGTCACAAAGAGGGTGCATGCATGCCACGGATCTGGCACACAAAGAGTTAGCATGCGAGGGGGAACATGTTCACACACACACACACACACACACACATAAAGCGTCAGGACCCACGCACGGCATGAAAGATCATTAAGCTCGCAGTGATTGCATGTGCTTGCCAAATGGCTGGTGTTTGTGCAAAACCTCAAATGCACCGTTCAGTCACGTGACCATCATATGACATGCACACAGTGACACTTTCTGCATGTGTATGTGAGTAAATCTGCAAAAAAGCTGAAAAGCTACAACTACCTCAAAACCTTCCTTTCCACAGGGCTGACAGAGATACAAGATAAAAAGATGATCAAACAATGATTAACTCCACCTATGCTTAGAAAAAATCCTTGCTTGCTAGATTAAAATCACCTGGTGCAAATTTAGCCTGCACAGGAGGACAAATTTAGGCTAGCTTTTTTTTCCATTGCCTGAGGCGACACAGTACACCACAAATATTTTCCTCCCCTGATGACGACACTGAGAAGTAATGCGGTGAAACAGGCGTCTCTAGACCACACCTTGATTCTGACTTACTTGCAACCTTTAGCAATATCATGATTTTACAATTAAAACCTTCACAAAATAGTTGGAAAACATCATCTTAAGGTGCAATGAAACCTACACGTTTCCATCACTGTGTTGCCTGTATTTACTGATTGAGGATGCTGATGGTTTTCAATCACCTATAAGAAACGGTCCAACTATACCTCCATGAGACACTCTCTGGGGATTAAGAACCACCAGCTAATATAATTGTCACACAACACGTAACTTCTGGTGATACTGGTGGCACAGGTTCCTACTTAGACAACATGCAAGTGGAACTCACTGGAGGCCCAATCAACATCATCAGAGAAAGCAGTATGTCGTTTGACCGCGAAAGATATTTTTTGAATGCACAGGATAATAACAACATTCTGTGTATATGCTGTAGGTTCTTAGGTAGGGATAGATATTGTTTGAAATTTGTTAAGGAACCAATACCAAAGCAATGTGTGG
The DNA here is from genome assembly GCA_008360985.2 of Macquaria ambigua. Taxonomy (NCBI): domain Eukaryota; kingdom Metazoa; phylum Chordata; class Actinopteri; order Centrarchiformes; family Percichthyidae; genus Macquaria; species Macquaria ambigua. Next base: position 23,216 of record VMKM01002913.1, read on the forward strand.
TACCTTCATTTGTGGAATGTAAACATGTTTTATACAAAAACCCTTTCTTCATTTGATAAAGAAGCCAAACTTCTCTTATATGTGTTGTGTTGACCCAACACAAGCAGCTGTACAAGAGCTTTACTGGAATAGAATAATCTAAAATCTACTACTATTAAAATCAGAAATAGACTTGCACCTGTACTTGATGGTTTTCATTTCATTTTGATCTGTACCAAAAAAGTATTGAGGTTCGATGCCAAGCCCTATTCATAGGTTTTAACATGAATAATGTTCTTCAGCAAACCCAAAAAAATGACAGATGTTGCCCAGTTTTACGTTTTTATCACGCCTTTTTCTCACTGGTCTGTGTTAGAGGGTTTTTCCATTGTGGAGGTTGGGGTTAGTTGTGCCATGCCAAGCTGTGAAAAGCCGCAACCAGTCAAGCCGCGCTGGCACAGTGCAAGTGGTTTTCCACTTGGGTTGGCCGTGGTCGGCCCTGCTACCAAGCAGGACCACAGCAGCGTGGCTCGGTGTGGCTATCCCCTGCTGTGAGGCTGTAGTGGAAATGCATGTCATCATGGGTTGGCTTGGCACGGCTAAAGAAGACAGACCCGGGCCCATGAAAAAAACCCTATTAGAAACAGATAACTTGACCATGGATGCATACGAGAAAACCAATGAACAATGAAGTGTAAACTGAAGCACTCACGTGCGCCCTCTGTTTCTCTCTTCGCTCTCTGCTCAGTATGCAGGTCAGCTGACAAGCACTGACCCATTCAGATCAACTGCCAATGTGGGTTTAACCCGTGTCACAGCGTAAGACTGAATGGGGTGTGGTAAAAGTCTAAAACCTCTGCTAGTGTCCCCTTGAGGCAGAGCTGGTCGTTACACCTAAACAGACTAAAGTAGCAGCTTTAAGCAACAGATATTGTTCCCCTTTGAGCTCCACATGTTTGCTTGCAGAGCTAAAAAAAATCTGCTGCACTTTACTTGGTTTTGAGGAGGTGAACAGTAATGCAGTTCTTTTGAGTCTCAGGAGACTGGGAGATGGTGAGGCTAATAATGTTGTGCCAAGCAGTTTCTGCAAAGGTTCTGCAGGATGTGTGTGTTTGAGTGTGGGTGCGTGGAGGTTGTGTAGGCGGATGGGGGGGAGCTTGCACACTACCTGGCCATTATATAAAGCTCCCACTCTCGGCTAGAGGTCTCTGTACTGAGTGCCAGCTCCCTCCCGATCCTCCTCCCCTCTCTGTCCTCCCATCCCCCCACCTCTTAGCCTTCCAGCTACTCTGACTCAGGCTTAACTCTCCGCCTGTTGTTTTCTCTCCCTCCTGCCTCTGTGGTATCAAAATCAGAGCGCACATTGTGGATCAAACAAAAGACGGAGGTTCGGACTAAAATGTGGATCAGGCAATTCCTTCCCCAAGCAGGATCAGTTCATGCAACTAAGCTGGACTGAGTTCAGAATGATTTCTCTTTTAATCATTAGTACGTTAAATGCTGTGCCACCACACCTGAGGCTAGAGAGGTCTAGTCCCAGCTTGCCACGGGCAGAGAGTGAATCTGAATCTGAAACCCGTCCCCTTCAATGCTGAACGACACAAAGTTGTGATGACAACTGTAATCTGGTGCCAAAACAGTGCAGGTACATGCTGCTGGTAGCAACCAAACAACACAGTTTTGCTGCCATGTATGTGGACAAAGACAGCTGGCAGGAAAAACTCGGACAGAGTAACGTCATGGAAAAGTGGTACTAACAGTTGAGCAGGGGCAAAACACCTGTTAGATTATCACGGACCTCACCCCTGTGTTGAAGAAAGAAGGAAGGAACTGAAGCCAAAAGTCTGAGAACAAAGACATTAGACACCAAAATCCCACTGCACTGGTCTGGCGAGAAAATGAAGAAGAGGAAGACCAATGAGTTGCACTCGCCCTCTGCACCCTTTTAATCCCGCGGAGTTGGCTGAGATTGGCAGACACCAAGATGAAGGGGAATTGTAGAGACAGTAGCCTGAGATTGCAGCAAACATGTTGCCGGTAGAGAGCACAGATGCCTTTTTATCATTACCTATGTGACGTTATTTATCTATATTTTTATTTGTCTTGAGTAACTTCCCACAAAGATTGCATTTCGCGGTTGTTTCGTTGATGTTATCACGTGCTTTTATACGTCATCAGTCTTTTCTTTGCAAAAGGACGACTGCAGTGGCAGAGAGAGAGAAGCAAAAGAGACTAGCCAAAGAGAGATCGTTGATGAAATAAGGGATTTGTTTGCCGCTCAGCTTATTGACTACAGGTATTTTACCAAAATGGAACCGGCTGTCTGTACCCATCCCTACATCTGACAATAGTTAACACAAAGTTGCACTGTACAGTAAGTAAAGCTCCATATGTTGTGCCGTGTGTGCGTCATACATGCGATTTCTCTTTTTGATTTTAATGGTATTGGGTAACTGGGTTAGCCTGACATCGCCAGACCAATTTGCAAATGCGACTTAGTCTGGAACCGCTCAGTTAATTTTGGGCGTTACCAACGGGCGCAGGCCAAAATGCCTCTGGACGTATTAGAACGGTTGTGATAGGCCCGACCCGGGCCTGGTCGGCTGGAAATCTGTCTGAATGGGAGGGGGACCAGACGCATCTGCCAAATAAAATATGAGCTTGCAGATTCGGCTGGTTCCCAGGCTATAACTGGGTATCAAGCATTGTGGAATTTCACTGATAATGGTATCATGTAATATGGCATGACCAGTAATGCTGCTAGTAACACTGTCAGTTAGGGCTTTTTTAATTTAGCAAAATAGACCAAACTACTCAAATGTATCAGTATTAAATAATATCTTAACCTAAATGGCATTAAATCACTAATATTACTCCTGCAGTGCTACCATCTCGTTAACTGTGCGGCCCTGCTTCACTCCACTTTCACTGCACAAGCTGAACTAATCGATTAGTCAAAGATCTGAAATTAAAACAACATTCTTAGGAAATCAATTCATTATTATTACAGGCACTATTGTGGGGGGAAAAAATACCCAATTCATTTTGATGGCCATTTTTCGTTTGGTTCCCTACAGAGACCTGCTGTTATCACACAGAGCGGATGACTTCCCAGAAATATGTTTATTGCATAATGAACACTCAAATGCACTGAATGCAGAATTAACCACCAAGGCCATTATTCGACAGGTAAGAGGTGACCCACAGGATCATCATTATAATTTAATTGTATCCTTTAAGCAAAGCATACAAAGCTGTTTTCTTAAGAATGCAGGGGGACTTTCCGCTCACAGCAGGCTACTTCCAAAAGAACAGACTGTTTGGTGAATCAGTGTCTTAAGCTGCGGTCCCTCAGGTTACAGGTCACTGGAGAGGCTTCGGCATGTGCTCACTTACTATTAATAGCCATTAACCCTTCAAGCTGACTGTTCAGGACTCAACAGAAACAAATTCACCAGTCGGCTTCACTCTCCCAGAGATTCACAAATCGCTTCATTGCCTGAGACACGAGGCTGCGAGGCTGCAGGTGTCATGATACGACGTTAAACAGACATAAGAGAGACAAACACCTGGGCATATGCAGAGTACAAGTGTCTTTCTTTTCATTTGATGACATAGCCTGATATTAATAATGTTTCATTCATTTATCTTCAAATGTAGGGGAAAAAAACATGGGACATCTGAAAGTGGTACATGATTTTTCAAAATAAAACAGCATTTTCCTTTAATCCTTGTTGTTTCCATGCAGGTGTTTTACATGTAGGAAGTCAGTTACATCTGGACAAACACCCCAGAATACAAAAACATACTGTCATATTGTATATTTTACTCTACCAAGAGCCACTTGACTAATGTCCTGTCACACTTACCATGATATATTATTAAACATAACCAGTTAGGCAAGCCAGGACACTAATTAAGTTACTCCATCTGTAAATTAGAAAATGTTTCCATGGTTTACAGACTTCTCTTCACACAGTATACAGCAACTATAAATATGAAGTCTGTACGTGAAAGCAGAAGTTTCGAGAAAAACTTTTTTCCTCATTAACTTGCACAGATATGCAGCAAGGTGTTGGCAACTAAACGTCTAACATACTGCACCAAGGTAGTGGGACATAAAACTTAAGCTCAAGATTTATTGGAAAACGGCAGCTAATCTTGATGCATGTCGTTAACACATGACACATTGCTGCAAAATATGATAAGTGAATTATGAGTCACAAATTACAAAATTGACAGTAAAACTAACTACTGACTACTGACTTCTCTTCACACAGTATACAGCAACTATAAATATGAAGTCTGTACGTGAAAGCAGAAGTTTCGAGAAAAACTTTTTTCCTCATTAACTTGCACAGATATGCAGCAAGGTGTTGGCAACTAAACGTCTAACATACTGCACCAAGGTAGTGGGACATAAAACTTAAGCTCAAGATTTATTGGAAAACGGCAGCTAATCTTGATGCATGTCGTTAACACATGACACATTGCTGCAAAATATGATAAGTGAATTATGAGTCACAAATTACAAAATTGACAGTAAAACTAACTACTGACTACTGACTTCTCTTCACACAGTATACAGCAACTATAAATATGAAGTCTGTACGTGAAAGCAGAAGTTTCGAGAAAAACTTTTTTCCTCATTAACTTGCACAGATATGCAGCAAGGTGTTGGCAACTAAACGTCTAACATACTGCACCAAGGTAGTGGGACATAAAACTTAAGCTCAAGATTTATTGGAAAACGGCAGCTAATCTTGATGCATGTCGTTAACACATGACACATTGCTGCAAAATATGATAAGTGAATTATGAGTCACAAATTACAAAATTGACAGTAAAACTAACTACTGACTACTGACTTCTCTTCACACAGTATACAGCAACTATAAATATGAAGTCTGTACGTGAAAGCAGAAGTTTCGAGAAAAACTTTTTTCCTCATTAACTTGCACAGATATGCAGCAAGGTGTTGGCAACTAAACGTCTAACATACTGCACCAAGGTAGTGGGACATAAAACTTAAGCTCAAGATTTATTGGAAAACGGCAGCTAATCTTGATGCATGTCGTTAACACATGACACATTGCTGCAAAATATGATAAGTGAATTATGAGTCACAAATTACAAAATTGACAGTAAAACTAACTAACGCCAATTGCACAAAGCTGCGTGCCTCGGGTGGAGAGATTTATGAACTTCAAGGCGAGGGTCTGACAAACACACCAGACTGCTAAAGCCTGCAGCAGGATAAAGAAATATTCTACCATGACAGGCTTTTCACAAGACATTTTTATTCATTTCTCCTTCTTGATTCACACCAAAATCTCTTTGATATTCCAATATTTAAAAAACAAAACAAAAAAAAAAAAAAGAAATCTTCCAGGAGGGTAGCCAGTGAAAAGCCTGTCTTTCTCTTCCAGTTGGAAACACACAATTGAGCTCCAAACTGCTTCTTACCCATGTCTATCTCAAATGTGACATGTTTCCACGGCAACAGGACTGTGTAACAAAATCACCACATGAGTCAAGAAATGCTCCATCTCGCCGAAGCCTAACAGAAGTCGATGGCTGCAGACAACATGTGCTCTCCCAGGGCCAAATATCGGATAATAACTGAGCTTAAATGCCGGTTGGACTGGGCTGAACGCACAGATCATATATCATGCAGGCTGAAGTGACAAAGCATGTTTATCTTTATCTGGCAGCCTAACTGATAAACTAAATGCTGAGAACAAGGGAAAAGGGCAATAAACTCTCTACAACAGTTTGTTCCAGCTGGTTCAACGCTAAACACCTCTGACATCTCTGCAACAGCCGAGACATGCAACATCTGTATCGCGTTTCACACTGTGAGCTTTGTACATTCGTCTGTTCACTGCCATACATCTTTAATCCACCTATCACCAGTCTGATTTTCACATTTCCAGTACTTTTGTGTCCGAGATGATGCAGAGAAATGCCACAAAATCTCACTCTTCATCACCTAGTATGAGCTTGAAACACACAGCGAACGTCTGCGCATGCGCGCGAGCTTTAAATACACCAACAGATGAGAACAGTTATCATTCACTCTGGTGATTTTCATGCGAACGTCTGATTCTCTTTAAACTGATAATTAACTGCAGCGATAATGACAACAATAAGAGAAATAGGCAGGTGTTGAAAGGATGTAGGGGAGCAGAGAAGAAGGCCTGTATCATTAGGGATTAACCTAGCCACAGGCTCTACAAATAGACTGTCTCCACCTATAAGCCGCCAGCGCACAGACAGTTATTTGTATTGCCAGGTAGCTGCTGCAGCAGCTCCAGAGAAGAGAAGACGACAGTTCAAAGAAGCTGAGGCGGATCGGGACTCCTGTGAAACAAAATGCGATGCAACAGGACACATTTGGGGGGCCTGGCAACATCAGACTCTGTCTAAGATGACTGCATCACAGATTTATGCACCAATTCACTCTATGAGCTGTAATAATACACAGCATAAGACAACCATGACCAAAACCAGGGTGGGAAATTAATGTTTTAAAATGTGACCATCTACCAGCCACTGACAGATGAATGTTCAAATTCACCAGCCACTCAGTTACTCTTTATTTTGTGTCTGAAATCTACCAGCCACTTTCATATTTTACCAGCATTTGGCTGGTGCTAATGTACCACCATGAACAAAACATACAGCAGTGCAAACCTATACATACTAGAGCTGAAACGATTGGTAGAATAATCCCAAACGTTCCCAAGTTCTAGCCTCTCAACTGTGAAGATTTGCTGCTTTTCTTCAGTAAACTGAACATTTTTGGGTTTGTCAGCTAAAACAAGCAACATGAAGACTTCTCCTTGGGCTTTAGGAAACTGTGACGGGTATTTTTCACTATTTTCTGACGTTTTATAGACCAAGCGATTAATCGAAAACATTTTAATAATGAAAATAATCATTAGCCCTGCAAAGCTGAAACCCTACTGCAAAGTTAGAGGTGTTTTTGGAATATGTGTTAAATGAGATCATTTTGCCCATAACTGCCTTTCTGGAGGACAAAGGTTTTTTGCTGAAATCCAAACAATAAAGCATGTAGGGTCAGTTAATTAACGAGCAACTATTTTGATAATCAATTAACTATTTCAGTAATACTCACAAATACCAATCATTTACTGATTTCAGCTTCTCATATATGCAAATGTGCTGCTTTTCTTTGTTTTTCATATGCATTTGTAAATCTGTTCGGGTTCTGGGTGGTTGGTCGGACAATACAAGCAATTTGAAGGCATCACTTTAGGATCTGGAAACATGTGATGGGAATGTTTCACAATTTCCTGACAATTTATAGAAAAAAATATGAATCTATTAAGCGAGAAAATAAACAGCAGATTAGTCAATGATGCAAATAATTTGTTGCAGCCCTATATGTTGCAGAGCAAATAGGGGCTATGTTGATATACAGTAAGCACCGTAATGTTCTTGGAAAACTCGTTTTTTTAATGCTCTCTACTCCTCTGGCGGCTGACAAAAACACCACATGGTGCACATGGACAGAAGAGACAAATTCAATCATTAAAATAACACACATTTTTTATCTCAGGTGTGAAACAGCAGTAAAATGCCATGATGTACCACAGTTGCTGGGGCTCATTTTTAATTATTTAATCTTTTCACGTCCTAATGAGTGTAATCACATTACAAAGGAAACAGGAGGGGGAATACATCATTATGATTACTGTGACATTACACCATAAAGATGTCTGTTTTTATGAGCTCTAATCCTTTGTTGTTGCATCAGTATTACTGGTGCAATCATGTATCATCATGGCACAATGTATCGCAGTACAAAAATCTGACAGTGTGAACGGTGGAGCTGAAAAATGGATATTGACAAAATCTGATCAGTTATGACTCCCAAAAAGTCAACATTTTTGCTTGCAACATAATGTAATTAAACATAATCCATCAACACTGTCAGACATCTCAACTTCTGCCTGAAAATTTTGACAAGCTCATAGTCTTAAAAAATGTCCTTGTCCTACTCCAGAAATCTAAAAATAGTTTGTGTGAAGGTTTAAATTGGGGTTTGTGGCAAACTGAATTCAACCAGACGTTTGCTCTTTCACTGACAACATCCTCATATAGACATTTCTTATTCATCTATTTAGTTTATGTAGATAAAGATTTGCTTGTATAAAAAAGCTGTTTTCTTTTTTATTATCTTTTAAGACAATCAAGATGTTGCATTTTTCACTAAAATCTAAAAGATTAACTATTTTAAAAATTGCCAAACAAGAATACAAAGTTTTTACACATTTTCACCTAAAGAGGACTAAATAAAGAGAAAATAAGTCAGACTTTGTTCTTATTTTCAGTTGGGTTAAAAAAACATTGTGGGTGCAGCGTGAAACATCCCGAACTGTGAGCTCACTGTATTTTTATACCCTTAATCAGTATCTTGTCATGTGTTATCCCACGTCTATGTCATGTCTCTAAGTGTGTTTGCTGTTTCATCAGCAAGATGGACGCTGTGCTCAGTAAATGTGCTGAGCAAGGAGTCACCAGAGGTTTGAGGATTAATATTGATGCATTATTTGACTGAGGCTCTGGACAACTGGCAACTACCAACAATAGAGAGAGTCTCCACTGTCAAACAAAAAGTGACATCTATGGAAATCTAAAACAATAATATATATATTACTATAACTATTTATAATAAGACAGGAAACTACCGATGCTAGTGGTGGTGAAGACAAACTAATGACACCCACAGAAGTTGAAAGCTTTAAACATTTTCCAAGTCATTTAATCAAAAAGCTTTATAAAGGACACACTGGGGAAAATATACGAGAATCTATGTTCACATGCTTGTTATGGTCTTTTAGAGGTTTTGTCTTTGAAAAGGTGAGAGCAACAAAATTTAAGACCACCGAAGACAACACATACTTACTGATAAAATATGCTGCTCAGCATAGAAGACTTGTTTAGGGGTCTCATCTCTGTGCCTTTTGGTTGAATATTTTTGTGTAAAATGTTGGTGTTTCAACAGACAAGGTTTAGCAGCTTCGCTTATTCAACAGTTAACGTGCACAGAATATTTTTTGTTTTCAAAGTATATCTCTTCCTGAGGAGTTGTGTCGAGCTCAGGTTGGAGATATTTCCACCTACAACTAAGAAAAAGGTAATTTCAGAGATGTTGACCTTGACTCATTAAATTCCTGAACCAGCATTTCAAACAGGTTTGCTTTTTTCCTTTTATGTAGATCTCACACTTGAGCAGAGGTTTAACAAATACACTAATTTGGGGACAGAAAGCAAAAGTAAATTTCAAGAACTATGACATCTTTTTCATAGACTCACACAGCTTTGCCAGATTTTGAAATTGCATCTCTCTGAATCAAAAAAGGTCCCGATGATGCCTCTGTACCTTCATTAACTTCATTCAGTTAGCCTATATTGTCCACAGTAATGCATAAGTGATTGGCCCCCTGTAATAACACTTTAAGCAGGTTAGCGAGAGCCAAATCAATCACCAGTAAATTTGAACCAAACTTCACTTGTTTGGATACTAAACAAAGTCCTCAGGCTAGTTTATCAGATCTGCCCCGGTACCTTCTACAGTGGTTGTGATGCTGTGAATATAATATTGAAATAAACTATCTATGCATGTATAAAAGCTTCATCAAAGAGCGTGTGAAGTATCGTTAGTATCATTACTGTACAGTCAACAGCAGGGCGTGAGGTTAACACCAGTCTAATGACTTCCTTAATGTTTGTGCAGACATGAAACCTCCACCAGTTTTTCATTTTAACAATTGATTTAACAAATGATTAAGCTATTGTTTTTTTTTTTAAATCATTCAATTAATCTATTAACCTATAAAAAAAGATAACGACAAATGCCCATCACAGCTTGCCAGAGCTCAAAAGTATATATATTTTTTATTTGACCCACAGTCCAAAAACTCACAAGCAGAATTGAAACAATTACTCGATAAATCTACTCACATTAAATCAATTGGCAACTATTTTGATATTAATCAATTAATTCTTTAAGCCAAGCAAAATGCCAAGAAGTTCCAGCTTCTCAATTGTAAGATTTGCTGCTTTTCTTATTCTTCTTATGTTAGTAAACGGAATATCTCTTTGGGTTTCTGACAAAACAAGCAATTTGTAGATGTCACCTTGGGCTTTAGTAAATTGTGATGGGCATTTCTCATTACTGTCTGACATTTTATACATATAGAATATAATTTACTGATCAACTGACATGGAAATAATCGTCAGCTGCAGCCCTATCCCCCAAGCATTCAACTTACATCATGAAAATGAGAAAAAGCAAGCAAATGTTTAAGTTTTAGAAGCTGTGAATCAGGGAAAGCCTATAATACACAGGCACTGGAAGACTAGTGAGAACATCTGGCTTCTTCAAAAGAGGCAGAGGGTGCAGCTAAAAACCTGTTCATTACAGTCTGTGTAGCTGAACAGCAGCTGGCACAAAGGAGCACGTATAGATCCACAGATCCCAGGCAGGCGGTGGAAACACACTGGGGAAAAGTCTAAAAATAGCCCAAGACTCTGATCAATAATTGCTAGATGCACTATATTGCCAAAAGTCAGCAGACACCTGACCATCACACCTATACGAGCTTGTTTAACATCCTATTCTAAAACCATATGCATTAATATTGAGTCGGACCCCCCCCCCCTTTGCGGCTATAACATCCGCCACTCTTCTGGGAAGGCTTTCCACAGGATTTTGAAGGAGTGTGCCTGTGGGAATTTGTGGCCATTCAGCCAAAAGAGCATTTGTGAGGTCAGGAATCGGCGTTCTAATTCGTCCCAAAGTTGTTCAGTGGGGTTGAGGTCAGGGCTCTGTGCAGGCCAATCGAGCTCCTCCACACCAGACTCGTCTAACCATGTCTTTATGGACGTCGCTTTGTGCACAGGGTCACAGCAAAGGGCCTTCCCTAAAACTGTTGCCACAAAGTAGGAAGCGTCCAATTGGCTAAAATGTCTTCGTATCCTGTAGCATTAAGAAGACCCCTCACTGGAACTAAGGGGCCTAGCCCAACACTGAAAAACAGCAAACCAAACTTTACAGCAGGCACTATGGAGTCCGGTAGGTAGCGTTCTCCTGGCATCCACCAAACCCAGACCCATTGTCCATCAGACTGCCAGATAGTAAAGCGTGATTCATCACTCTAAAGAACACGTTTCCACTGCTCCAGAGTCCAGTTGTGGCATGCTTCACACCACTCCAGCCTACGCTTGGCATTGCGCATGGTGATGTGAGGACTGCGTGCAGCTGCTCAGCCATGGGAACCCATTTCATGAAGCTCCTGACGCACGGTTTGCGGCCAGATGTTGCTTCCAGAGGCCGTTTGGAACTCTGTACTGAGTTATGCTACAGATGATACTCGTTGGCCCTGCTCTGTAAGTTTGCATGGTCTACCACTTACAGTTGACTTGTGTCAAAGGTGGCATCCTATGAGAGTGCCACGTTTAAAGTCACCAAGCTCTTTATGACCCATTCTTTAAATTAAAAGAGTGTTTCAGTGTAGCTCCCAAGCAAACACAGTACAGTAAAAGCAAGGTGCATCACTGACGGATATCTGAGAATGGACCACCTGAACACATTGCTGATAAAACGGTTAATCAGCTGCCAGCGTACCGTTACATGAAGCGGCGTGCGTTTATTATGCATGTATCAACAGGTAAAGTGAGTCACAGGTATTCATGAACGGGCCAGGTAACGTTACTTCAGCTGCAGACAGACTCAGCCTCTGCTCCGACACAGTGTAACAGATAAATATCAACTTTATTATCATTCATATGTGCATAATAATCTGTCCATGTGGCGTGTTTTCAAACATGAACCAACACGCATGATGCCGCTGTCACATTCAAATCGTCTGACAGTCTGGACGCTATCGGCGCGACAAATGCTCGCCAGCTAACGTTATTTTTCATTAGAAATGTCACCCAACAAACCGTACGGAGACAGTTATCATGCCACGAAGTGAGCCGCTGCCTTCATGTTAAAACAAGACACAGAGGACGGTTATAAAGTGAAAGCCGCCCTGCCAGGAGCTGGTGTACTGAAGAAAACGGTCCGTTCAGCCAAACCAGCGCGTCTCAATATCAACATAAACATGCTCGCGCAAGCTTTGGCGCTCGCGGATTCAATAAAGTTCCTGCTGTGTTTGAGCGATAAACACCAAATCTGACAACATCTCAGCCCCCCGAGGCTTAAATCACTGACGCACTGTGTGACTTGACAATCAAACGCTGGGTAACCGAGTAAATTTATAATGATTTCAGGCTGCGCCTTACCTTCAGTTCCGCACTCTCCGCCATCTTGTATTTGTTTGCGCAGGCGTGGTGAGGTGTTGTCACATGACTGGGACGCGCAGAGCGCTGCGAGAACGCGCACACAGCGACAGGATGCGTTCAGGAACACAAATGATGAGAGGAAAAACAGCTGTAGAATTTTGTAGAATGTTACAGAATGAAGGAATAGAAAAGAATAGAATAGAAAAGAACAAACAAATCTTAACTTAATCCTAACTTAAGGTACATACACTAGCTTTTTTAGTTTTTAGCTTTTTAACTTTTAAACTAAAAGATCCAGACATGCAACTGAAAGCTCCAGAGAGTAAGTGGGCCTTGAGTTACGATTTTTGTCAAACTACTACTTTCGAAGGTCACAGATGAATTTTCATGCTCATCCAGAATAGAATAAAATAGACATCTGCATACAAACAGCCAACATGCAATGAACTCACATTTGGTTTCTTTGCAAGAAAGAAAAAGAAAGAAAGAAATTAAGGATGCTTTTACAGTTACAATGATATTTTCAGACACCTACATCACAACAGGCAGTGATAGAAGAAGTACTCAGATCTTTTGTAAAAGTAGTAACGCCACAATGTAGAAATACTCAGTTACAAGTAAAAGTCTTGCATTCAGAATTTTACTTGAGTAAAAGTACAAAAGTAGTGGCATCAAAGTATACTTAAAGTACCTAAATTCAAAGTACTCATTATGCAGAATTGTCCATTTCATAATAATGTATATTATTTATTATTTTATATATAAATTGGACTAATGTGTACATTATTTTAATTACTTCATACTGCTGTGTATCTTGAATTTCCTTCCAGGGATCAATATCTTTTTTAACCTATAATTATACATCATATTTTATTTTTGTTGGTTATATTTTGTAATATTAATCTGAATCTGAAAAGTAACTAGTAACTTAAGTTATTAAATAAATGTAGTGGAGTACAAGTATGAAGTAGCAGAAAATGGAAATACTCATGTAAAGTACTTCAAAATGGTACTTAAGTACAGTACCTGAGTAAATGCACTTAGTTACTTTCCACCACTGACAACAGTTTTTTTTTAATATATCTTAAGTCTTAACTGAAAAGCAAATTGTTGACCATAATCAGATGTACTCATTAAACTCATGTTCATACAATATTTTCTCCACACAACTTAACTCAGTGTCTAAAACAGATTCTCAATTTTATTTTCCTTTTACCTGTTTCTCTGTTTGCATCCATTAACAAAAAGGGATTACCGGTATGTACCTGCTCTACTGTAGCTTTATAAACATTAACAGTTTAAATGATTTTCGAACTCTCCCATGAGTATTGAAGTGATTCTATTCCACTGGATCTTTAATGTAATAAAATGTAGGTTATCTCATAGCTACAACAATGTGGACCAAACAGTCCAATCTCATCTCATGTCTCAAATATCTCATATCTTGTTTGCCATCTTAAAAACTGTGATATTAGTGTCACACCTCAACGTGTTCGGCTCATATTCCCTATACTGACTAAAGGCCAGCAGCTGAAGACACATCTGGTCCAGATCAGTCTCCTCTGTGGGTTAAATCATTCTTCATCAACAAAATCATTTAAATCTGTTATATATATATATATATATATATATATATATATATATCTTAGGCTTGTATTAAAAAATGTACTCAATATACTTGTATTAGATGTAAACACTAACCTGCTTTAAACCAGACTGTACTTGAATTACTGGTACTGAATTTAATTTGTGCTGCTCAAAGCAATAAAAAACAAGCATTAAGAAACAGTGTCCATGTTACTCTGGGTAACTACTGTGTAACTATGAACTGTCTTTCTGTGGGTTATCCAGAGTAACAGTTCGTCCAACAGGTAGATAAAACAGGGACATTGTTCCTCGAAAGAGAGGTTGCTGTTAAATTGTATTTTTTTTTTTTTTGTTATTTTCGGCGAAGTGACCGTTTCATAGACCTGTTGCACCACATTCCTTCATGCCTTTCTTTTGTATTAAGGATGCTATCAACAACACAGTTTCAAGGGAGCAGCCTTCCAGCTCTTAGTAACCAGACAGCTAATCCTATTTCACTGGAACCGATCTGCTCCCTATTATTTAAACAGACGTAATGTATTAAATTCACATGGATGTAATGGCATGTGACAATCATTTATTTCTTATCACATAAACCACAAAAGAAGACCAGGACCAGTCATATTACTGCTCATTTCATAGCTGTTTTGAGCGACATACTCTCACAAATTAGTGCATCTCTATCATTTATTTGAGGTTGATCGCTGCTTAAATCCCTCCTATTCTGTATGATCTCTTAATAGAGTTTAAAAATCACTGTATCTATTCAAATTGGTCTAAAACCTAAATAAGTATCCATAGGTTCTGAACAGGATAAGGAGGAATATGAGAATTAATAAAAATGTTCACGGTTTTCAAGATACAATTAACAGTCGTAATCTCAAATATTTATAATAAGTGTCCATTTGAGCCTTAAACATTTTTGGAAACACAATATTTTAAGGGAGGGATGCATATAGAGGCAACAACTTTGAACATTTGTTATGAAATATTCTGATTTTGAGCAAATTTCTTTGACAAACTTGAATATATTGTTCTTTCATACTGTATGTTAGATCTCTGAGATGAATCTCCACAATGTATACTCATGCATACTGTTCATCTGGTCTTGTCAGGGTTGTGTAGGCTATAATTAATACTGCCCTGTTATCTAAACTAACTTACTAAAAAAGCTATTTTCTAATGTGACTTGAGCAGAAAGATGGCGTGCAGAGTAATTAACCTGCATTTATGAGGAGAACAAGCTTCAAACTCCAAAGTCAGGTGGTATCAGACCTGCTTAAGTGTCCTAAAAACATCTAAAACAAGATGAGAATCACAACTAGTTTCAAAACCGCTGTGCTTGAACCCTCCGAGAGGTCAAAGGAGAATTTCCCAGAAACGACAACCAGAGTATCACACATACAAGCATGTTTTGTTTTCATGTAATTTAATACGAGCTGACTCTACTGTACTCTTAACTTGAATTACAATTGTTTATATTAGTTTAATCTTTAAAATCTTACAAATACAAAAACTGTGTTTAAACTGGGGAAGTAAAGAAGCTAATCATACTTAGAGTCCTGATGACTCACATTTCGAAGTTGATCATATCTTACAAATACAACCTCGCCCTTATTTTTCTTATTTCTTTACATTATTTTTATAGATAATAAATTGGCAGAAAAGCAGAGTATGTTCTGGTATCACCAAGATTATCATGATAAATATATCGAAAGGTTTATTTCCTAAATATTTCTGGTGAGCTGGACTGTCTGCTGTGGCTCCTTAGAGGTTTTTCTTTCTTTTTCTGTGGTAACTTACATCTCACACATGAAGGTCAGTCTACTTTTGATGGGGAGCACCACTCGGCCTGTGAAAACAGTTGTGTAATGCCATATGTGGCTGTGGAGGGTGCTTGCCAAAGTCTGAAAAAAATCCCCCACCTCAGTTTGAGACACAGAAAGCATGCGTCACAAACCAGGCTTGAAGTGCCTGGGAGGGTCGGACAAAAGATTCTACTAAGTTGCATCATGGGATGTGTAGGATCCAGTGTTTCTGGAGTGTGACCCATATTAGGGACGAAAAGTCAGGATATCTTGGCTTCTGCTGGATGATGGGAACTAATCTTTTTTAATCTGTCTCTCACGAGTCTGCCAACTTTTAGAAGTGCATTACTAAACGGCTGGAGTGCACACTGAAAATTCGATTTGCTAAATACAACCCATATTAAAGCAGACTTTACAGTAATAAAATCAAGTACTATCCATGTTCTTTGGTTATATGCCCTTTTGCCAAGACTTGACAATTAATACCTTCATTTGTAGCTCTCAAAATCAGGACTGTAGCTAAGACTGAAAATACTAACTTTGGTATATTGTATCTGGAAGTTTGAGCACTACACTTTCAAATTAGAAAACTAAAATGTTAGATATTATATTTGCTATTTCCAACATTTTCAGACTCAGTATATTTAAATTTGACTTCTTTTCGGCAAACAAAAAAATTAAGGATTCAATATTTCTTCACCAGAATATTTTTTTCTCAGCACTATGGAGAAGGCTTTGAAACAGCATTTAGACATTCATGTTGGGACGTGAAATATACAGAAAATATAACTAAACCTTTAATTGAATACATAAAATCTGAAAACTCCAAATTGTTATGTTGTTGTTGGTTGAGTAGTGGTGGGATGTGTTGGGGGAAGCAGTATTTCTGGCTATAAACCCCTGAAAAAACTTGAAGACATTTGTCACTTGGGGATTTAAACCAAGCAGTTATTTATAGTAATTTGATGCCACTGCCTTTTCTATATAATAAGATTTAAGTACAGTTAGAGAAAAGGTCTAAATCAGACACAAGGAAGCTGTCAGAAGTACAAGACTGTGACAGGAGAAAGTCAAAGCCAAGTAAAGGGTTTAGTGCTGCTAAAGCCAGTAGGTGGCGCCTTATCATTTCAAATGAAGATTAACCCAAAACAACATGAGGTTAAATCTCAGGTCCAGATCCTCTTCAGCCTGTACAGCCTATTTGTTCCTAAGCAATGACATCTTTGCTTTGCATAATGGTTTTATACTTCCACACTGAACAAAAATTCACTATTACACCAAACACATTAGGCTTTATGCCCAAATACATTACCACAAAATGCTCGTTCGTACAAAGAATCTATTGACAAACTAGTTCTGCTGCTTATTTCATACAGAGAGAATCACAGAGGTTTTATTATATCATTATCATTATGTATCACTGCCATCTGTTGTATTGTTGATGGCCAGTGATGGGACAGGTGTCCGCTGACCACACATGTTTATACAAGCAAATAATGAATCAGCAGTACAGACTGCAAATACTGTGAGACAATATGTGCTCCAGGAAGATAAACATTATTCTTCTTTTAAAATGTTTGATATTACAGTGTTTGGATTTAATGTTAGCTTGTGTAAATGCACTCAGTGTGGACTCTGGCATTTTTCCTGAGAGCAGCAGGAAACTGAGCTGTTTACTCTAAGAACATAAAACGATATGAATGAAATCCTCTAGTACAGTACTGTATAATTTTATATTTTGATATCAATATATCAATATACAATATTTATCAATGCCCTACATTCAATTTTAAAGTTGCATAATTATGAAATTATCATGAAATAATTTATCATGCCAGTAGTCAGCAGCTTTCAGGCCTTCTGCCCTTAAAAATAACTAAAAAGAGGTGCAAAACCACCACAAAGAGACACAAAGCGACCACAAAGAGACGCAAAACAACTACAAAGAGACACGAAATAACTAGAGAGGCGCAAAACAACTGAAAAGTGGTACAAAATGACTACAAGGAAACGCAAAACTACCACAAAGACACACAAAACAACTACAAAGAGACACAAAATGACCACAAAGAGACACAAAATAACTACACAGAGGTGCAAAACAACTGAAAAGTGGGGAAAAACAACTACAAGGAATGCAAAACTACCACAAAGACATACAAAACAACCACAAAATGACCACAAAGAGACACAAAACGACCACAAGAAGACACAAAATAACTACATAGAGGTGCAAAACAACTGAAAAGTGGGGAAAAACAACTACAAGAAATGCAAAACTACCACAAAGACATACAAAACAACCACAAAAAGATGCAAAATTACAGCAAAGAGACACAAAAAGACGCAAAATTACAACAAAGAGACACAAAACAACCATAAGAGACGCATCTGGGACAGGACATGCAAAACGACCACAAAGAGATGCAAAATAACTGCAAAGAGACACAAAACAACCACAAAGAGATGCAAAACAACCACAAAGAGACACAAAATAACTGCAAAGAGACACAAAACAACCACAAAGAGACACAAAATAACTGCAAAGAGACACAAAACAACCACAAAGAGATGCAAAACAACTAAAAAGACGCTGCTGCATGTGCGTTTTTCTTTGCGGTCGTTTTGCGTCTCTTTGAATCTGTGGATCTTGCTCTTATGTTTGAGGAGTGGGGAGGGGGGCTTTTACATGTCCAGGGCCCCATTGTCACATAATCCATTCATGCTTGTCACCACATATCAACCCTAATCAGGCTTTTCTTGATGTTAAACAGCTAAATAAAAATACAGTAAAGCAGCCAATCATTCCCACAGCAGTTCAGCTTTGCAGGCCTTGTTAGTATTCAAAGGGAATCGGCTTTGCCATGGAGGGCAATTACGTTCACAGAAAATTAACATTCGTTGTGTGTCTGTGACATTATGTGAGTATCTGTCTCAGTATGAAGCATCCAGGGACCGAGAGCCGTGTAATCAATATCTATTAGTGCTCCCATCAGAAGAATTAGATTTCATTATTAGATCAGCCTGCTCCCCTGACTCGACGTCAAACGTTATAAGTTGACTGGACATGTCATGCGCTGATGTAGCCGCCTAATGAAAGAGATCATGTTGAACTCAAATACAATAAGAGGAAATATGATCCATCTTCTCACGAGGAGTTATTCTGCGTGGAGGCCAGTAGGTGTCAGGCTCACACCGGTGAAAGAAACCAAAAAGTCAAGAGTGTAAAGCAGAAAGTGGCTTTCACATTTTATTAATATTGACATGGGTACATACATAAATGGGAAACTTATGGGTAGATTGTGTCAGAAACCAGGATTTGTTTCTTTAAGAACTGCTCTTTGTGTGTGTGTGTGTTTTTTTTTTTTACAAACCAAATTCAACAAATGAGAGAAAATGAAATGCAGCTGTGCGAATGGCAGATTACACATATTTCATACAGTGTCTTCTTCTTCTTCTTTTTATAAAATCAGACCATCAGATGATAGGAAAAAGTTTTGGTTTTGTCTGTTGTGACTCACAGATGCACTTGTAATGATAGAAAAAACCCTGAAACAGAGGAAATTATGGGATTGGATTTGTGTTAAAATACTCAGTCTAAACTGTCCATGATATCTATAAATGGCTCAGGACAGTTTTTTAAGTATCACGTCAAACTCGGTGAAAGAAAATCTTTTATTGTTTGATGTCAAACCTGAACGACTGTTGAAGTAAGTGCTCATAATAATGTGCTCTATTTTAAACATAAAGATCCTCATATTTTTGAATAAAAGAATTTGGTTTAGGACGGCATGGTCAAATTTAGAAATGTTGCCCATTTAAAGTGCTTAACAACATATACAGTGTTACAAATAATCTAAACAATAAATTAAACCAAAGATAGATAAATAACAAATACATGTAAAAACTCAAAGATATTCAAACAAGCAACAAAAGCTAAATAATGAGATACATTTTGAACTGAATATCACAATTATACAAGCCATTGCACATCGTCACGTGATATATATATGTTTATGTATATAGTGTTGCTTTTTTTCTTTTCAGAATAGCTAAAGAGCGGATGACTTTGATTCAGAGAGACTTCAGAGTTTGAGCTTTGCAGCTTCAGATCAACAATCCTTTTGATTCTCCACATAAAATGAACTCCTGTGTTTAAGTATATCCTGAGCTCTTTTACTCAAGAGTTCAGTCTTTTTTTTGGGGGGGTGGTGGTGAGAGGTCGCCGCCAAAACCTTCTCCGAGTCTCGACGTATTCACTCAAGTGCTAAAATCAGTGGTGTAACTATACAGCAGGTTGGTAATCCTTGGGTTACAGCTGGGAGGTGAACACATGAGAGCTCTCCAGGCGGACCTGTGTGTGTATGTGTGCGTGTGTTTCTTTTTTCTTTTTTGGCTGTGCTGGGGTACAGGTGCAGGGTGGTGCCGGGTACTACGGAGGCAGCAGCGGGGGTTTGAAGGTGCAGGCTCCGGTACACTGACGAGGGGTGAGCATCTTGCAGGAGAAATGGTGAAGGGCGTCATGAGCTTCTGGGGAGGAACGGGTCCATCAGTGAGAACATGCAGACAAACACTTCACTTCACTTTGCAGGTGTAAGTTGGTTTAGTTTGTTTTCAACCTCATGCTGTTGTTAAAGGATAGGTTCACATGTTTTTCAAGTGTGTCTTAAAACATGACTCACATGCCCACACGTACATTGAGGCGGTTGTTGGTCTTTGTAATTGTTCCTCCTGTCCACAAAGAGATCTAATCTTAACATGATTTTAGTGTAAGTGATGTGGGACAAAATCCACAGTCCTTGTTCTGTGTAAAAATTAGTTCAGCGGATGCTAATTGGAGGCTTCAGCAGTCTGAGTCACACACATCAAGTGGGTTTCTGGGTCTTTTTAGTACCAAAGTTCCTCTTTGTGTTTTCATGAGCCAGGTTTCCATCCAAATGTCGTGTAAATTTTAACCGAATTTTCAGAAAATTGGTAAAAGAAAATGAGAATGAATGTGCGTTTTCCATCCGCTAACGTTGTGCGAATATTAGGAGCTGAGCACATCAAGATAAACAGCTGGTGACGCTAATTATCCAGTCAGGTGCAGAGGAAGAGGGCGCAGCGAGATGACGTAATTAAAAGAGCGCCAGTCAAACCTCAAACGGTGGAAAACAATGTAGGAAATGTGTTTAAAATATGGCATTTACGTTTGGTTTGTGTATTAATTAGAGGAAGGTTACAGTCTCCTCATCGCTCCACACAGATCTGATGTTGTCGTCTCCAGTGGATGTTCAAGTCACATGCTTCATTCAGTCTGCTTTTATCAATACACCAACTTTTCCACCTCAGCCAAGCGTAAGAACTTTTTTTTGGGATATTTCAAGCCTTTTTTTCCCTCTAATTTTCTGTGTTTCCACTCAGGTTTTGGTGGAGGGTTAATAACAAAATGAGGACATTTTGTACTAAAAAGACTTTAACTTTGGAAGATAGACACTTGATTTGACTAATTCAGATTGCTGAAGCCTCAAATTAGCTTTGGCTGAACTTATAATTTCTTTGCACAGAACAAGGACTGCGCATTTTCCAATCACTTACATCAAACTGCTTTAAGATGGGATCTCTTTACAGTCAGAACGGACAGGAAGAACAATTAAAGCAACCAATGGCACTTTCAATTTACATATATGGGCATGTGAGTATTGTTTTAAGGCAGACTAGAAAGAAAAAAAAAAAGTGAACCTATCCTTTAATGGTGTCTTACTGTAAATATCGATCACACTGATCACAGGAGATGTTTAATAAAAAAGTAGCACTTGCATATTTATGTTTGTAGGCAAAAGAAAATGACATGTATTCATGTTCCTTTTTTTGGACCAGATAAAATTACCTTTCAGCTTCTGCTGTATTGCATAACGAGCCTTTCTCTCTTGGTCCAACTCGCTGCACAAAGTGTCTATCCAAAAATGAAAGTAATAAAAGAAAATAAAAATAAAAGAAAAAAATTGGTAAAAAAAAAAAAAGGAATAAAAAAGGAAAAAAGAAAAGAAAATGTGAGCTGCTGTGTAGCATCTGAAGTGGAGGAGTGTAATGTATGCCGTTTGCCCCTATGGTATTTAGAGTGACCCCTCTGTGTACTTGAACCCTGTATTTAAACTACTGTAACATTAAACCAATCCTTTAACGGGTGGCATTAGTTGCTGTCTACTGCATGTAACTGATACAGCACTACATAATGGTCTGTCTATTCAATTTTCCAGGGTATGATTTAGGAGAAAATAACCTTTGCAAACAAAACAACGTGGTTTCTGTTTCACCTTTTGATATCTAATAATTTACTCAACTGCAGGAGAAGAAATATGGAGTTTACAGGAAAAAGGCTGCACACAAATCGCCAATATTTCAATATGCAAGTGTCACTTTTCCTTCCTTTTTTTAGTTTAGAGGCTAGTTGGTTCAGATGGATTGATATGGCCTATGTTACTTAAACGCTTTTTGTGGCTCGATTTTTTTTTTTCCCCCATAAACTTAAAGAGCATTGATCTACATCCGCTTTACAGTCATAATCTATGGAGGCACAGAGTACAGAGAGAGACCAACCTCGAACAATCTGCAGCTGCTGGACCATTTCCTCTCTGTAGGACAGCTCACGCTTCATTTGATCCTGAAAATTATCTGAAGAGTACCGAAGGCCACGTCAGATGGAAAACTCTCTGACATTGTGGAGACAAATTTAAAGACACATTTCCTGGATTCAAAGGACAAACATGACTCGCTCCTCTCCTAACATCTATTAGGCTGCAAGCACAGGGTTTAAGATCCAAACAAAAGGTGCACAAACACATCTCTCTCTGTGGCTTTAAATGCAGTCAGACTCACTTTTGTCCTACCTTTTAAATGCTGAAATTCTCTCTCCAACTTTTTCCTCAGCTCAACTTGTTCCACAAGCTGCTTCTGCAATTCCTCTGCAAAGCCCAAACCCAAAATGTGTCAATTTCAACACCAAGTTATTTCCATCTGCTGCAAGGAAATGTCATTATTCACCCTAAAACACTGAAACATACCCCATCTGACACCTACGGTACCTCTGAATAACAAGCAGGGATGTGGTGCAATGAGGAATCATGCACCATGATGCAAATAACCACTAATAACAACTCAAATATCTTAGAATAATCATAAAAAAACACGTTTCTTCTCTATCCTCTCTACCTCACATCAATTTGATCCCACTTAATATGATATATTTTGAATTTCTGCACATAAAGATTGATGTCAGCCCAGTAAACCGACTTCAGGTGCGTTTACATCCTTGATAACAACCATTTCACCGCTTTGCTTTCGCTCGCTGCCACAGTAATTGCCATGCATTGCCTGGAGCTTGAGACGATAATAATGGAGTCCCAGGGTTTTTCCAAGCGTTGTAAAATAATTAGCTGCCGTGCCTCGGGGTTGTGGCTCTGTTCGTTAAAATATTAATAGCCTCTAAACGATTTCCTCTTACAATAATAAGTCAAAACTCCCACATCTCGTGATTAAGTGGTTAACAACTATGGGAACACTTTAGGCCCACAAAACATGTAAATTCACATTTAGATTTTGGCACATCATCTTTAGCAGGCCGTGGGCATTTAGCTGCATTTAAAATGAGGTGGAATTCAATGTTTAATATTAATATGATAATAATACAAGTATGTTTTTTTTATTTTTTGATAATTAAACAACCCTGGACAAGCGGTGGAGTTAAAATTGGGTTTATAAATTCAACCTAATTAGCAAGTAATTGGCTATATTTAATTAAATGTAATTTCTTACAATTTAAAATAACACATAAATATCCGTGTTAATTAAATGTGGTGATCGTTTAGCTGCTGTATAAATATACATTTGTTGGCTGGCGATACATTACAATCAAAACAGGGATAATTGCTGGTGATAATTAATATCACCTGCTACACTTTTCCCCTCCTTTGTTTCCTTTTTGATCCTGAAAACAGCCTCTTACCTTTGGCCATGTTCTCCAGATCTCTTTCATGCACGCTGATATCAATGCGTAAAGCTCCATCGGCTGCACAAAAACAATAAAACGCATGATTTAACCTACAAATAAGTCGTCTATAGAACTGCGATATTGTTAAAGGCTTCTGGTGAAATACAGCAAAGCAGCTAAACGAGATAGAATGAGTAGATTTTGAATTTGATAACAATAAAAATATAAAACGGAACAATTAAAAACCTTGTCTGTTCTTTTGCTCCTGATAGGATGCTGCATTGCGTTGGTTCTGTGTTTCAGACACGTGATGGACACCTAAATATAAACAGGCGACAAAACATTTTCAGTTAAGAGACAAAAACGCACCACAAATTTGCATTAATAACCAAACCAAACCGATAAATTGGTTAAATAACTACCGTTGGATCTGCGGGGGCTGCTCGATTGTTTCGACCCGAACGACGACGGCTCATTCAGCAGCACGTGGCCGTCCTTTTCATGAGCGTACACCTGTAAAATGAAGCAGACACTCGGGTTTAATAACGCAGACCAATTATATGCCATTTACTGCGGTTCTTCACATAATTGAGGCATTTTTCTTTAAAAAAAACAAAAAAAAAACAGGAGCCCCGCTATTTGTTGTGAAGATGTTGAACTGATTCCTAAAAGATAAAAAAAACACTAAAGTGGTGGTGAAATGTCTTATAATTGAACAGGCACACAGAAAAGCGTTTTAATAGGAATAAATCAAAAAACAAATCAGGATAAATTAGGATTTTATACTTTAATTACCCTGATTGAATCGGTGATACATTAGTAGCCAAATTAATGTGTCTCCTTATTGATCTGTATTTGGGAAATTCTCTTTCACTGATTTTCGAGGTGAAGGTCGGCCTTGCTGCCTTGCTGCCTTGCTCAACGGCAGGACAGCTGAATGACAATTTCTCCAAACGCTAGGCCGCCCTATTGACCTTTATTCTTATTCATATTTAGAAAATATGCCTATCAAATATCTTTTTTTAAATTCCAGGCCAATTGATCTTGATTACATTTTTATCGGCCTGCTCTCTTCTATAAACTCTTATCATACTCCACTACTGCGACAATTCAACTTCCCCCACGGGGATCATTAAAGTTTCATTTAATCTAATCTTACTTCATGAAGAGGAGAACCATTACGCATCCGTCTGTCCTCATCTGATGACCCAGTGTGCACGGAGTCCTCCGGTGATGATGCTGCCGCTGCGGGGCTGGAGGCGTCAGGCTGCTCCTGGCTCTCCTCAGCACCAGAGGAGACCGGGTCCGGAACAGGGGAGTCACGGTTATCCCCTCCCGACGAGATCTGGATCGGCTCCTCCTCGTCTTGTCCCCGATTGGACTCCACATCCACGTCCGGGTCGTCGTCGTCGTCGTCGCCCACCACGCTGTCCCTGTCCGGTGATATCGATCTATAACTGGAGCTCTCGCTGATAAAATCCGGGGACAGGTAGCCAGGGCGCACGCCGTAGCTGTCCCGGTTGCCGTAGAGTTTGGCGATGCTCTCCGCGTCTTTGACCACGGGTCTGAAGGCCGAAATGTAGCTGATTTTCCTCTGGGGGGTCTCGTCCCCGGACTTGTCCTCGTCGTTTCTGGTGGAGGAGGACTGGGAGCTGGAACAGCGCTCTCCGCTGTCCTGCTGATGGTGAGGGTGGTGGTTGGTGTCTTTGGGTGTGTTTGCGCCCCGGTCGCTTTGGTCCGATAAGTCGAGCTCGCTCTGCCGGACGCCTGGCAGCTCAGGAGGAGGTTTGGGTGGAGACCCCGGGTAGGGCGGCATAGGTAGGCCGCCAGCTGTAGGCCAAAACATAGGGAAAGCAGGGTAGAGGGTGTCCTTTGCGCCAGGCCAAAACACACCAGACACGTTGGTTTTGTTCGCATCAGGCACACCGTCGCTCTTTTTCTGACACAGCCCATAGCTGGGGAAGCCATAGGGGTGGTGGGGGAACAGAGGTGGGGGGATTTTCTGAAGCATGCCAAAGCTCTTGCTGGGCACTGGGATGACTGGGTAGGTCCGTGCGCCACTCGCCAAACTCAGGTTATTATTCCCCTGATCCGCGTCGCACCGTAAAGTTTTGTGAGGGATCTCAGGGGAGCTGGTTTGGGCCAAGCTGGACGAGGCCTGTGATTTCACAGACGATGACATCCCCGACCCGCTCATGGGCAGAGTCCTCTTTCTACTCCCCCCGTTGAACATGGCCTTTACATCCTCCCACGCGTGGTGAACGTCCTCAGATTGTTTATTATCCGTCAGTTTCAGGTGGCGTCTCCAAGAATTGAAGTTGGCCGCGTCCGGCTGCAGATATTTGGACTCTGAGGTGCGATGGGAGTGGAAAATGAATTTATTTGGGGAGAAATACATGTTGCAAAAGCTGCACTTGATGCATTTTGCTCTGGAGCTGTTGTATCTGGCGGGTATGAAGCTGCCCCTGGAGCCCCAGGCGCAATCATGAGACACATCAAATGCGAAATTTTCTGGTAGCTTTGGGGGGCTGTGCGCTCCCAGGAAGGACTTGCAGAGCCTCTCGGCCTCCCGTTTGGTGATCATGCCGCAGCGCCTGGAGGAGATTGGCATGGCCCCGGCGCGCCGCAGGAGCTCCAGCTGGACGGGGGTGCACTGCACACAAGTGATGCCCAAAGCGACCCGGCGGTTGTGTATCTCGTTGTAGCTATAGTTTTTCAGCAGAGTGTTGGAAATCTGCGCCAGGCAGAGTCTCTCCTTACCGTCTATGACCAGACATACGATGGGCACCCCGTACAGGGAGGTCTCACTCACTTGGTTTGGTTTGAGGGAGCTGGGGCCGGAGAAGCTCTGTGCGTCCTGCTTTAAACTGGGGGAAGAGCTGGCGTCTCGTCCCGCGTCTCGAAGCTGTCCGGGCATCGACTCCATCCCTGGAAGCCTGTCAATCAAAGAGAAAACTGGAGTGAACCGGGGGGCTGCTTGACAGAATGCAAAAGCACAATATTTTCAGTGCAATGGTCCAAAAAAATCAAACAAAAATAAATATGTTAAAGGAATAGAAAGATATTCCAAATGAAAGTATCGTGTTTTATCCACATGAAATCTGGTAAATAGAGATGATAACATAACTATTATTATTATGATTATTATTATTATTGTCATTATTATTAGCCTACGTAACTGTGGGCCTATTGATGTTGATATTTATGGGAAGTTATATATTCCAAATAATTGGACAAATTGTATTTTGCTTTGACAACACTGTTTTTGAAACTTTAATGCCAATAAAACCCTTTGAATTTAATTAAATATAACAATAATAATAATACAGATTTTTTTTTTTTAATGACAAACTATAACTAACATCAGGCTTTTGCTGGCGGTTATATTGAAAAGCGACGTCAATCAGACGTCTTGTTAATTATTTCTCGTATCGGTTCATTCCTCCGTGTATTCGGCCTCCTCTCTCAGGTTATCCGGGTTCCTGCGCGGAGGTAGATCTGCTTGCTCCTCTTATCTTCAAATCGGCTCAGCACTTACGGGGCAACTACTTAAGAGTCACATAAGATCCTTATACGCGGATAAGGACAGAAGGAAAATGCAGCCTGAGCTGCGCCAATGCGCTTAGCAGAGAGGAAAAGAACAACTATAAGCTGCTTTCCTGGTAATTACACAGATCCACGAGTGCGTCTTCGCATTGTTAATAAAAGACTAGCCCTATATATAATTAAAGCTTCTGCGCAGATTAGCCTCAGCCAGTTGCTCGAAATTAGGTTGAAGCAGGCCCATCTCACGTTCGCCTGCGCATACTTACTTTTTGCATCTCGTCATTGGCTTTACGCAGGCCGCTAAAACACACGTAAACAGCCCGCAGCGGCTTTAATGGATCTCAAACAACTGACATGAATAAAACTATTTTAGAGTGATGGATTAACCAACATTTGACTACTTGTAATACGTATTTTTGCTTGCTAAATAAAAGGCAAACAATTTCAAAGAGCGACTGCAAAATGATCACAGTTTCTGGATAAATTATGAAATAAAAAACACACACATACCTTTCTCTCCTAAAAAGACGACACACTCCAACAGGGTCTGGGATGGAAAAATGATAATTAATATGAATAAATAGATGGAAATGCAGGCCCGGTGAGTCCAGACGGGGGACGATGCCACAGACAAGGCGGTCTGACAGTAGAAACTCTGAGCTGGAGTCTTTATTTCAGTTTATTTCAGTGCAGGCAGCAGCAGACAGGACCTCCATCCCGTTGGATCCCGGGGAGGTGAATGGCGTGTAGACAGGAAGCACATGGCACCTCTCCCTCTCTCTCTCACACACTCTCTCCCTCCCTCTCTCTCTCTCCTGTCATGCTGATGTATAATGTCTCTCTCTCTCTCTCTCTCTCTCTATCTCTCTCTCTGTCTCGAAGACGTGCTGAGCGACTACACACCAGTTTTGATAATTCACAATTTTGCAGCTCTGACGCAAAATATCTCGCACAATTAGGCCCCTGCTGACCCCAAATGGAGAAACATTTTGGCCCTAAGACTCATGTTTATGAATATATTTGTTATTACATATAATTAAGAAAGAGAGCAACATAATATAATCTTGGGAATATCTGCAAAAAGACACCAAAATAGAGTGAAATTATAATCGTGACCCCCTCTGGACCCCGTCGAGGACCCTCTAGGGGGCCCCCGGACCCCACATTGGAAGCCACTGCTGACCTAACTGATCATGCACAGTGTGTTTTAAGCATCAGTTCAGTTGAAATCATTCACATCCTGTATTATTTCCACCGCAGCGGGAGCGAGCTGACAAACAGTGGCACTTTGGAGGGCAACAAGAATGACAAAAAGGCCCGGGCTCATTTATCAAGTTACACGACCATCTGTTAGGCTTCCACGCCGGCCACCCAAATCAATCTGAGGCCTAAAAGCGATAAAAGAAGAAGTGAGAAAAGGAAGAAATGAAGGACAAATTAGAATTAGAAAATTAGAAATTAGAATTAGAAAAGACGTCTTGGATGTGGAGGCTTTTGTTGGTGCGTCAAATCATTTGGAGGAGTTTTCTGTTCAGACTCTTTGCGATGAAAATGGAGTGAATCTGGGATGAGCTGATGATGACGATGATGATGATGATGATGGTGGTGCCTCAGGCCAGACTGACACACACACACACACACACACACACAGAAAGAAAGAAAGAAAGAAAGAAAGTTCAATCATCTGTAAATATATATCAAGCTGATTGGCTGCCTTGAAGACCTTAATGTATTATTAATAACCGGATCGATGGCTGATCGCTTAACCAGGCTAATGTCCCGTCTGTCCTGCACAGACAGAAGCGTCGATACCTGCAGCAGCTGGACGGACAGAGAGACAGACAGACAGTGTTTGGACATGAACAGAGGGAAATCTGTGAAGTAATGAGTGGAGGAAGGAAAAGCCAAAAGCAGTCAGACATTTTTTTTTTTTACATCATGTATCATCATGCTTTTTATGAGCCAATATTCTCCATGAAATAAACCCTAAAAGAAATCCTCTCCTTCTCCTCCATCCTCTGAGTAGAATTAGACCGATAAATCAGCCAGGCCGATATCAGCTTATTGCAGATATATCGGTGTCAGTGTATCGATAAGAAGTTCCAGTAAAAAATAAAAAAGACACCAGAGAGTGCTGACAAGTTTGTTTTTAAACTGTAAAATGTCCCACTATCATCATCATCAACTATCATGGTCCAGTTCTTAAAACAAAAACAAACAAAAAAACTTTTAAAAGGATCCTTATCAGCCAATATTTAATAATCTGACTTTATTAACTCTAAAATATCAATATCAACACCACTACAGAGGAACATCTCTCTTGGAGATGCACATTTTCACACGATTATTGCCTTTTATGAGCAGTTTAGTGTGTGAAAGTTAAAAAGAAGAAATCAGTTCAGAGATAGGAGGAGATACAGTATCTGGATTACAGTTATTATTTATAACATATTAAGGTGCACTGTCAGCATTAAGTTTAAAGCAATGTTTCAGTCATCAACAATATGAAATATGAAATAACATCTTTAAACTTTTTTTAAAAATAAACTTAGTGCTGAAAGTGAGCTGGAGTTATTGTCTTCATCCTCCTACAGCACCTGTGTTCAAGGTGAGCTTTGATAAGACAATATTCACTCTGAGGTACAGTATCTAAAAATTATTAATTATAATAATATATATAATTAAAAATTATAAGGATAAGTCTGGTGAGATTCTATATTTTTCTTATTGTCAACAAATCTCATGAAAAGACGGAAACCAACAATGAATTGATCATCTGTGTATCCACAGCCTGATTTCCTAATTCCTTATATATATATATATATAT
>VMKM01002914.1:0-53207 GCA_008360985.2 Macquaria ambigua
ACATATCCTGCTTTTATAGTGATAACCAAACCTATATAAAGGCAGGTTCACTGCCAACAACCAGTGGAAGTTTTAGTTCAAAATGAAATAACCACCATTTGAAAACACTGACATCTAGCATTAAAATTAAGTTCACTGTTTGGGGACAACTTTTAAAGTTACGTGTGTTTTTCCCTAATTGGACACAAAGGTGTTTTGGCGTGAAACTGGTGGGCTCTTACTTAGTGATACTGTTGTTCAACAAGGTAAGTGATACGGCTAAGAATAGATATAGCCACAGGATTTAGATGTCAGATGAACCTGACACGGCATCTATTAACAAACCGCTTAGCCAATTACTAACCCAAGGTAGCCAACAAAACGTGAATTCACACCCATAAAGAAGAGCAGGTGCAGCACAGTTAGCTAGCCATGTCTAAGGTAAAAGAAGGTAACTATTGCTGGTGTTAGCTACGTTTAATCAGTTACATAATGTTAACAAAAGAGCGACATTCCACAAACATCTCCTGGTTAATGGGATTAGCACTCTAAATCTGGCGACTACACTGAAGGATATTGTTGTCTTTCTAGTTCCTGAGTGGTAACTTTATATTTATTAGCCTGCAGTGCCAGCTCCCTGCTCCTCACCTAGCTACGTGTCGTACCGGTGGACTGACACTACTCTATGAAATGAATAACGGCTGCAACCGAAGCTAATCACCGTAATAACGATGTACAACAGTTGCCGTTAGACCAACTGACGACCAGTCTGCTCTCGTTCATATTTTCCTCATTTTCTCTCAGCTGTTAAAGAGTGTTTTCGCTGACACCCCCACCACCTACAAACAGGTAAGCGAAATCGCTTCCATGGCTTCCCTCTATCAGGCGACATTCACATAACGCTAAGCAAACAAACTCACCCATATTATGAGGCTCTCGGTCAGTGCCGTTTTATTTTCGTCCATTTGTTCCTTTTTAGCTTAAAGCTAAAATATTTTCCACCTGTCTGCAAAGCTCTTCCGCTCTTTTCCTCTGCATTTGACCTCACCTGCTGCCGGGAGGTGGATCTCCAACGACAAATACGTACGGTGGAGAGCCACGACGGCCGTTGCGCCATAAAAACAACGTAAGACGTAATTTACGCGAATGGCGCAGCGTCTTAGCTCTTTTACGTTTACTTGCTTGCGGGTTGAGGTGAAGTGAGGGTGGGGGGGTGGGGGGGTGGGGGGGGGTACAAGCCGGATCCAATCAGGGTTGAGATCTGTGAAGATTGACGGCTGTTAAACCGCGCTGTAGCCAATCAGTGAACGTAATCTGTGATGAACACGCGCCCCCATTATCTGGCCAAAATGAAAACATTTCTGATCCGAGTAATTATCAAATGGCTTCCCCGCATTACTGATGGATAAGTATTGTTGAGGAAATCCAATACAAGGGAATGGAACACAGTTAAATGTGTATTATTTCATCGGATTTCATGAAAGAAAGACTATTTTTGGTAGGTTACACATTATTCAATGTGCTGCCAAAACAAACAGCTCAATAAGACTGGTCTCTCCCCAGTGAGGTTGTCATCCCACACTCAGTTAACAAAGTTATAACTTTGTACAACATTGTAGCTTATAAGATCTTTACATGATTGTGGCTGCTTATGATAAAACTGTGATAACCTCAGAGAAAGATAGACAGAAAAATATTGCAATTAAATTTTTGTGTTTTTAAAGAAATGTGTGGGGATCAGCTACTGAGTTGTGCAAAAAAAAAACTGCAAACATGACAAAAGTCCCAAATACACAATTTCAAGAACATTTGTTTTTCTCACAATACTTCCCTTCTGTTTAAAATACAAGTGTGGTTTTTAATACACTAATTAGATTTTTTTTTCTTTGTCTGGCTTCATCTTGTCTGCCGGTAACACATGTGATAGCACTTGCTCAACCAACATGAATCTTAATTGCAGTGTGTTTCATGTTTGACTACGTGACCTACTGTAAAAGGCTCCATAACCTAACCCTACAGCCAACAGAGGTGATCCTGCACAGCCAGTTTTGCAGGTATTGCCTGGAGTTGGAAATTGAATACAAATGGAGAATGATAATCCTTTTTAACCCTATTTTAAAGTCTACGTTACCTAGAAATAGAAGCTTTATTTCTGCAATCAACCTGCTCTCAGACAGCCACTAAAAGCTTGGCAGCATCTCAACCATTCTCTGACTGTAAATAATTTCTCATGAATACAATAAACCTCCTCACGTTATGGATTTATGTCGCTCATGTGAGGGTGTGTGCAATTGAAATTCAAAGGCTCCAGTGTGTTACAAATACTGACTGCTTTTCCAAGATAACAGATCTCACACGTGTCACCTGCTTTCTGAGCCACGATATGGAAAATTCCCAACAAAGCTTGTAGAAGATGAGATGTATCATGTGCATATGTAGCCATCTTACATACTTAATTTGAATCTGGTTGAATTTAACACGAGGCATCCTTAAATCACAAACAGCTAAGTGATCATTAAGCATAGTTGATAAGTCACACACTCCTCAAATCAGTGTGACCTGAGACTGGACTTTACTCATATGGCCTGCAGGAGCGCCCTCTGTCCTGTGTTTGAGTGTCAGTAGGTGAGCATCTCCTGATCTCTGATCCACTCTGAGACCCTGACCCTCACTGACTGATGGCTGCTATTTTTAGATGACCGGAATCACACTGGTGTTAATGCCAGTGACATTCACATGCATTTCACAACCAAAAGTTTATGGCAAGAGTAGAATTATGTGTTGACAGAGTAAACTTTGGGTAAATGATTGGCGAGGTCAGATCTAACCTACTTCAACACAGTGTGGGAGGGATCTCTTCTGTCTTTGATCTGGTGGAAAGTCATGTGACCCAAATAGTTTTTCTCTGACCAAACTGGGGGGTTGTGTGTGTGGGGCTTTTTAGATCTAATGATTTGGATACTTTTACACTAAAAGTTAATTTCAGTCTATTGTAATGTTTCATAAGTGTTATGTTATTTTAGTAG
Source organism: Macquaria ambigua (assembly GCA_008360985.2). Taxonomy (NCBI): domain Eukaryota; kingdom Metazoa; phylum Chordata; class Actinopteri; order Centrarchiformes; family Percichthyidae; genus Macquaria; species Macquaria ambigua. The sequence continues at coordinate 3,006 of VMKM01002914.1, forward strand.
TACGGCTGTGTACAAACCTGTGCTTTATTGATCGGACTGCATTACTGCTCCGTTTAAGCAGGAAGACTCAGACACCAGCTGATATTGGAGGGTGTAGTTGATCATTAACAGACAGCTCCAATTTATTTTGAACAGTGATGCTGTCAGGCAGCACTTCACTTCCTTCTAGGAGACAGTGACTACCTGTCAGCTGCTGTTTCTAGCTCAACTATAATGCAACCCCACCACAGCTCTCAGTCCAGGTGAGGCTCTTTTTTATTACGTTTGGCAGTATTGATAGGTTTGTGTTCCTCTTCTTAGAACACAAGTGGGGTTGTGTGCTGTGACTGCACTTATAAGATCGTTTAGGTTTGGGGTTTAGGGGTAACTGTCAGCTGGCAGAGTGTGTTTTGATCTCATGACACCCAGGCTCACTCCATCTGCTCTGTTAGACATCTGTTAGAAATGATATAGTTACTTAAAAGTGTAAAGTAATCCACTAGATAAGCTGATTACTGTAAATGTAATTTTATGGTAAAATTTAGTGATGCTGAAGTTGTTTAAGGTGCCTAATGAAAGCTATGATTACTTTTAGTTAAGTTAAGATTAATCTATACAAATGACTACAGTCATTTAGATAAATGACTGTCCTTGTGGATGCAACATGTCAATTAGCTGGCAGCAGCTAATCTGTCAAACTGCTGCGGTCAGAGCATCAGCATCTGTCCTCCACAAACAGAAAAAGAGCGGACTACAATCCACCTTATCTCACAAATCGTTCGTTTTGTGTCAGTATCTCCTCACTAGCAGATATGCGGTATTTAAGACGCGTTTATCATTGTCGCCATTGTTGTGTCACGTTGCAGACTGGACCGTCTCCCCTCTGAAGGTCCAGCAGGTCACGGTCACCTCGGGTCATCCAGATCTCTGGTGTGCACACCTGAGCAGTCAGCATCAACGTATATGAGCTGCCTCAAGGTGAGAGCTTCACTCACTCACTCACTCACAGTCAGCACAGATTTGAAGCTGATGTTTTGCGGGTTATTTCTTTAAAAGAAATGTCAAAAACCAAACAGTGACGACAGGACAAGCACGCAGGCAGGAAATAATATTATTACTGTAAGGCACTCCTGTGTGATGATTATTATTGCTTTTATTTTATTAGGGTCACAGTCTGGTGGAGAGCGTTGCTGCCAAACAAATGATAATGATCTCACTGTTTACATGTATAATCCCAGACCTTGGCCTAATTAAAAGTCCCTGAACATGTATTGTGTATTTATTATAATTTCTTTTTTGAGGGATCATCAACGGGTATAAGCTTTTTTTTTAATTTTTTTTTTTTAAAGTATAGTACACAGTATCGGGAAAACTAAATTTCTTCCTCCTTATTTTTTCATGCTTCCTATTTCCTTCTTTCTGTTTTTCACCTCTCATCTCTTAACCTTTGTCTCTCTTTTCCTCTCTCAGGAATCTACACCGTCATGTCCATCCACAAGCCGAGACTGGCACTGCCCAGTCTGCCTGCAGACGGCCAGCTTCCCAGTCCAGACAAACTGTGGCCATTTGTTCTGTGGTACGAGATCCGACACACACTCAAACACACATACCGACCATTTTTCGGACTCTGTAAAAGTATCAGAGCACACTAGTTTTGTTCTTTCATTCATGCATTTGTTCACCCCGTCATCTATGAGACTGGATTCATTTGTTTTTCATTCACTCCCACACTTGCTCACTTGTTACATCATGTGTTTACACCGATCAGCCATAACATTATGGCCACTGACAGGTGAAGTGAAGAACATTGATTATCTCGTTACAATGGCACCTGTCAGTGGGGGGGATATATTAGGTGTCAGGACACACAGTGCATCGCAGTTTGTTTGTTTGTTTTGCGTAGCCGCAGACCGGTCAGGGTGCCCATGCTGACCCCTGTCCACCGAAAGCATCTACAATGGGCACGTGAGCATCAGAACTGGACTACGGAGCAATGGAAGAAGGTGGCCTGGTCTGATGAATCATGTTTTCTTTTACATCATGTGGATGGCCGGGTGCGTGTGCGTCGCTTACCTGGGGAAGACATGGCACCAGGATGCACTATGGGAAGAAGGCAAGCTGGCGGAGGCAGTGTGACGCTTTGAGCAATGTTCTGCTGGGAAACCTTGGGTCCTGCCATTCATGTGGATGTTACTTTAACACGTACCACCTACCTAAACATTGTTGCAGATCAAGTACACCCCTTCATGGAAATGGTATTCCCTAATGGCAGTGGCCTATTTCAGCAGGATAATGCGCCCTGCCACACTGCAGAAATGGTTCAGGAATGGTTTGAGGAACACGACAACGAGTTCAAGGTGTTGACTTGGCCTCCAAATTCCTCAGATCTTAATCCAATCGAGCATCTGTGGGATGTGCTGGACAAACCAGTCCGATCCATGGAGGCCCCACCTCGCAACTTACAGGACTTAAAGGATCTGTTGCTAACGTCTTGGTGCCAGATACCACAGCACACCTTCAGAGGTCTAGTGGAGTCCATGCCTCGACGGGTCAGGGCTGTTTTGGCGGCAAAAGGGGGACCTACACAATATTAGGGAGGTGGTCATAATGTTATGGCTGATCGGTGTATATCTCTTGTTGATACACTCATTTCATTCATTGGCTGATCAGTGTAGCATCGGTGTGCTGCAGCCTTGAGGCCTGTCTGTTCGGCTTTCAATAATTAACTGTTGCCATGGTTTTCCAACTCTGCCTCTCACCTGCCAGCTCGACTGATTCTTCTCGAAGGTGCATGGTTATATAAGATGTAGTGTCGTGAGTCACCAAAAACAAACAGTCAATTAGCTGTTCACAGATGTGCAGAGGTGAGCTTCAAATGCAATTCAAAACTTTAAGCTCAAATTCCCAGGACATCTGATCGTGTTATATCATCATATTATATTGAGTTGGATAAAACTTTTTACACATGATAGTATGAATCAAAGGTGTGCTTCTTCCAAGAAGCTGGACACTTGCACCACACATCCAAATATTGGGTAGGCAAGGCAAGGCAGCTTTAAATATAGATATGGCACATTTCATACACAAGGGAACATGAAATGTGTTTTAGATTAAAATTGAGAAGAAAAGATTTTTTAAAAAAAAGAAAAGAAACAAAGATCACACCAAGCACACAAACAGCATGCTCAAAGTATTCGATTTCTAAGATGTTTCTGAGATGAAGTAATCATGACTGAAAGACAGCAGAAAAAAGTCACATTTTAAGGCTGGGAGAGACTGAACATGCTGTTGCTGTTGCTGTTCTAGCAACTGGGAGCATAGAAACTAAAAGCAACTTCACCAGACTTTATAAGTGACACTCGGTACAGTAAGAGCAGTAGCAGCTGACCTGAGAGGTCTGGGAGGCTCATAGCTTTTAAAGTAGATCTCAAATATATTGTGGAACAAGGGCATTCAGTGCTTATAGACCAGCAAGAGAACCTCAAAGTTAGTTCAAGTGCAATCCGAGAGAAGACTATTATATTAGACTATTGTACAAGTTGCAGTGCAGCAGTGTTCACAGGTCTCTCCAGGTTTGGTTTTGAGAAGAAGCCTCTTACTCTCACTATAATTACACAGTCATGTCTCCAGCATACTGTACATGTTTATGGCACAGAAGCACACCTGTTTAACCTTGATATTATCTGCCACCGCTTACACAGATATTTTTATTCCAGCCGACACTTGCTGTCACCTTTACCTTAACATACTCCAGACACTTAACACAGGAACCCCGGCCTTTTATACCCAGTTTCATCACAGTTTAGATAGAATTTAAATATTTGATGGCAGCACTAGAGATGCATTATGGTATAAACTGTTGAATGTTTGATGAAAAAGTGATGATTTTTGTGTTTGATTGTGCAGCTCCCTGTCTGATCGCCTACTGGAGACATGGGTCCTGGTTGGATGCAATCAGCTGCCCTCTCTGCAGACAGAAGGTACAGTATGCATGATCAGACGAAGACATGGTGTAAACAGTCAGTTCAAAGAATGAGTGTGAACGTGGAATGAAATGTTTCTGATTTTCCAGGTCAGCGTGCTGTGTAATCTTTTTAACGAGTGTCGATCAGACCGTCAGTCAAAGGAAGTTCTTGGTGAAATCACAGACTACAACAAACGTTATTCTGGAGCACCGCGAAGGGTCAGTACTCACACATCCTTCACTCAAACCATTTCTAACCTTAATTGAAGGTAGTCTCTTATCAGAAACTATTCTTAAAGTCTTTCCACAGTAGTTTTCCACCCTGTAACTCTGTCTGGTTGTGTAATAGTATCAGGTGGTGCAACTTTCTCTTACAGCCTTGAATGTAACATCAGATTAGATCATAGGAAAGATGAGAAATCCTCCACCGTTCCCTCTGACAATAGGTTTGGTAACAGGAATACCACTTATGCAACCTCAAGGATTTATTGTGCTATACAACCACCAATGCCAGACAATGGAGGTGTCTGGTTAATACACCTCACATTGACACACCTAGTTCCTGTAAATAAACTTAAAGTGGTCTGGCTGTGGGCTAAAAGGTGGTGTTAAAGGACACTGGTCTTCAAAGTTTGGCAGCTGGATTTTGAGTTGAAATAGAAAACTTCTGAGGGAGACACAAAATCTAAAACTAAACAACAACTAAATACAGGAACTTATAGAAGGGAATCCTCTTTCCTTCCAGGTAACAGACTACCTGTGTGACGCGCCCCTCCTCCTGCAGTTACTGGCACGAGGCCTGGGCACCATGGGAGGACTCGTGTGGCTGTTTTTCTTCAGGGTGGCCCTGTGCTGCGTGGGGACCGTGGTGTCCATCTCCTCCCCTCCTCTGGACCCCGTCTCCTCATCAGCAAACCCCCTGGAAACAGACCCCTCCCTCTGCGGACTGCTGGGGGTTCTGGATGACCTGGTGGTGGTCATCCTGCTCCTTATCTGCGTTATTAACATCAACCAGCAAATGGCGCCAGAGAGCAGAGGACACTCTGCAAATGCTACAACCTCACAAGGAGTAATGGGGAGTTCACTGTAGACAGATGCTGCGTGAGAGTGTCAGTACAAGCTGTTCGACATGGACTTTCATTGGATTTCTTCCTCCTGGCTCTAGTTAGTTGGATTAGTGGATGCAAAAATATTGACAACAGCACAGCATGCAACAGTCGAGATGTTAGACGGCGCCTGAGCCTCTCAGGCTGTGGATTCCGACTCCAGGCCTGCTTGTCAAGTGTTTACAGAGCCTATGAAAGACTGATATCTAAAGTACAATGTCATGCAGTGTGCTGGTTCAGCTGTGGTCACAAATCCTCTAAGTTCCTGAGGACTGAAGTGTTTGGTTGGGAGCTATTTAATCGATATTAAATAGGCAGTGTCCGTTGATTTGGAGGAAATTATGTTGATTTAAATCGTAATTTCATCGTTTATATTTTAATCATAATCCATATTTCTTTAGCATCTTTACACAGAAAAAAAATGGCCAAGGTGTCATTTTTACTCCTTTAACTTTGCCACTTTGTTTCTGCAAGCTCAAGACAAGTTGTCCTGTCAGTACAGTATTGACATCTATGTAAATAATTGATATTGTATGAATTGTATGTTTTTATGTGTAAAATAAAGAATATTTATTGTCTTATGTGGCATTCCTTTACCATATGACACACTATATGTGCTTCTTCTGTTTCATTCATTTATTTATTTATCAGCTTTGTAAAATCTACAGTGATAATGCCAGAATGAAACCTATAGAATGTATACAAATCAACAAGAAACCACAATAGTCTCAAAATCATAAAGTATTACAGCAGGTATCGGGAATAATGCAAAAAGACCAAGTACAAGTACCACAGTAAGTAAAAAGGTGTGTTGAGTAACAACAGAGAAATGTAAACAGGCAATAATACTACTTTGACAGCACCAGAAACGTTAACAGAGTATTCTCACTCTCTGTTGCTGCACCAGGCAGCTGCGTTGTTGAACATGCGTAGCCAGGGTGAAGGTGTGAGAGAAGGTCTCAAGTCCCTCGGGGCCCAGGGCCACTGCCAGCCCAGGGTGCAGCGCTCTGGGTGGGGCATCATGGCCAGGTGTCTCCCGTCCCTGGAGCAGAGCCCTGCTATGCCCCGTGGGGAGCCGTTAGGGTTCAGAGGGTACTCTTCAGTCGGATGACCCTGGTCGTCAAGGTAACGGAGGGGGGCGAGCCCACCAGAAATAATCTGGTCCTGGGCCCGGGAGCTACGGAATTGCATCAGACCTGCGAAGGAAAGAGGTTGCGGGAAAATCTATATTAAACACAGCTGCCAATTACAGAACACGCTGACCTGTGACCTATGAGTCAGCAGAACGAGACACTGTTGTGCAAGTTCAAAACTTCCACACTGAGTAAGTGCTCAATTATGATTCAATGCTGCATTCCTGTCCTTAACAGCCACTCAGGAGTCTGTCAGAGAACTGAGAACAAATGACTGCAAGGATGAGTTTTGCCAATTTTTGTGACAAGTTAAGGACTTCTACACGATGGACTCCACAATACTGTACCTTCTCCATGTGCAACCCAGACTCCCAGAGCTGAGCCCTGCATGCCTCTGAGCCAGACGGACGGGGACTCCTGGATCCCAACGCTGACGAACCGAGACTCAAACCTGCCGGACTTATTATGAGTCAGCACCACTTCGGTCTCTGGGGGAAAATTGGAAAGAATTAGAAAGCATTTTAAACTGAGTAACTGTTGTAAAATGTTCATTTCTTCACTTATTGCTGTTCCATCGTCTCAGTTCACTACTACAGTATTGTTTTTCCTGTTATTACTATTACAGGATAACATTTCCATGGCTTTCTGTGCCTTTTTTCCTCTTACCTGCTCCATCCTCGCCCTCTCCCACCCAGCCCAGCAGGGCGAGCAGCTGACAGCCATTACACACACCTAGACTCAGTGTGTCGTCGCGCCGCCGGAAGCGATCGAACTCAGCCTTGGCCTTGGGGTTATATGCAACAGTAGCAGCCCAACCTATTATGAAGGATGAATGGTGTTACACAAAAAGGATTTGTATATCAAAGCGGTCTGTGTGTGTGCGTGTGTGTGTGTGTGTGTGTGTGTGTGTGTGTGTGTGTGGTGTATACATATGGGTGTTTATTTGCCTTTAGCTGATCCCAGGACGTCTGCGTAGCTGAATCCACCAACAAACACGACTGCTTTGAAAGACTCCAGAGTTAGGGAGCCAGAGCACAGGTCCTGCATGGTGACATCCCACACCTACACACAAATACATATACGAGTCACGCACACCAGCTATACAGCTAAGGTCAACATGTATCCAGTTAACTAAATAGTTACCTCAAAGCCCGCCATATACAGAGACACAGACATCTCTCGGTCTCCGTTACTGCCCTCTTCTCTGACCACAGCCACACGAGGCTGCCCTGCAGCTGATAGAATCAGAGATTAAACATATCCAACACTTAGTGGTTATAACTACTTAAAGATGATGCTTTTCATATGGTATGTTGGTAAGACCAATTTCAACTGGTACATATTCTGGCAGATTGTGAAGGGCTTAAATTATTATTTCTAACATTTTATAGGCCAAATGATTCATGTAATAATCAAAGAATAATTGAAGAATACTTGATAAGAAAGCTGCAGCTCTGGAATACACTCAGTCTTTGTCTATGGTACCAGTCCTGTTTGGTCTTACTGAGCTGGCTGATGGTGGGCATTTCAGAGGGGTCAAAGGTCAGTTTGAAGTAGGGCTGTGTCCTCTTGGCTAGCCCTTCCTCTTCCTGTTTAACACAGATCTCATTGGCCTGGAGGTGCTCCAGCTGGAAACTGGTGTCCTCCCATAACGTTCTGAGGTTAGGCAGCGAATCTCTCAGTACTTCCTGTCCATCCACACGAACACTGACCTGAAAGACAAGTGAGGGAAATAGAAAACAGCGGCCATCACAGACGAGATGAAAACGCTTGAGATACATGTGGAGGCTGATGTCTCACCATAGCCTCTGGTCCGAAGCCGCAGGTTCTCCCAACACGATGGCACTGCACGCCTGCATCAGTGTATCTCTGACATACTGTTTCAACATCGAGCTGTGAAACCTCCAGAACCAAACCCAGCTCCTCGCTGAACAGCAGCTCCATGACTGCGCAGACAGAGATGCAGCAAAAACACTGCATGAGCTTATGATTACAACTGCAGTTTGTATCCTGTATGTGTGAATTACAGGGAAACCAAACAAAGAGACGCATCAGCTCACTAACCTCCAGTTCCTTGTGATGACAACTCAACATCAATCCCACGGTTTCCTGCAAATGCCATCTCCAGCAAGCAGGAAATGAGGCCTCCATCGCTGATGTCATGTCCTGCACTCAGCAGACGATCTGAAGGAACAGAAAAAACTCATTAATGCCAGTCTCTTCTCACTTATCTTCCACAGTTTTCAATGACAATTTACTTTAAAATTGAATTCTAACTGATTTACTGACTAGAAATATAACACAAAAAAGTTTGGCAGGTAATAAAATGTCACAGAAAAGATAAGAGCAACTAGGTCCTGCTGGTTTTTATCAATACACAGTAAAACCACTAGGTGGCTGTGTATCACAGTACAAAGTCGTGGCCTTAGAATTAGAGAATAAATTGAGCATGAAAATAAAGCTAAAGAAAAGTTTTGCTCACAGACTGAATCACAGTAAACAACGTCAAACTTTTTTCTGTTCTGCGGCAGGTAGCTCTTTGCCCGCGAGCTCAAGCTGACCGTGTATGAGTGTCTGTGTGGTGTTGAAGCAGCCGGTCAATAGTTCTGGCTGGTCCAGGTCAGGAGAGCAGTCTCCCAGCTGGCTGTAGCACTGAGCCAGGGCAGAGCCTCCCAGGCGATGACGGCCTGGACTGAGAGGAACCCACAACAAAACGCCTGCAGACAGAGGGCACAAGGTCAGAGGCAGGCCGTCTCTTACTGAGGAGCGCGCGCGCGCGCGTGCGCGTGTGTGTGTGTGTGTGTGTGTGTGTGTGTGTGTGTGTGTGTGTGTGTGTGTGTGTTGTTTGTGTTAGAGAGAGAAAGATTTGTGTGGTCTGGGAAAGATGATGATATTTCTATTCAAAAGTCCTATTTCTGCCATTACAAACTAAGAACAAAACTATGAATAGAAGACAATCAGACATATGGCTCTTAAGTCATTGATGAACAATCTGATTTGAGCCTGTGTGTGTGTGTGTGTGTGTATATGTTTGTGTGTGTGTATGTGTATATGTTTGTGTGTGTGTATGTGTGTCTGAGTGTGAAATACCTTTGCCATCTGGATCCTCGAGATCGGGCGTCACGGTGGCTGTGATGTCAGGACAAACAGCATATGCCGAAATAACCAGGGCACCTGAAACAGAAGCAGCGGGAAAGCCAAGTTTAATTGACACACACACACACACACACACACACACACACACACACACACACACACACACACACACACAATGAGAGTACCTGGAGCTTTGACCGTCTCTTTTCCCACTCTAGCGGCCATACTCAGACTGTCCTTGCCCCCATCGATGGCCACTCCCAGCTGACCCATGACCTCACACATGGCTTTGCAGGCCTCCCACAGACAGGCTCCCTCTCCGGGCAGCTTGGCAGCCCACATCCAGTTACCACTGCACTTCACATCCTGAAACACACGGCCAGGAGATTTACCAAAGTCCTGGACATTTCTTTTAAAAGGAAACAACAAATCATCTGTATTCTGTACCAGTTCTAATCTGAAGATGATCTGGTTTACAGAGTTATTTCATCTAGTAGGGACAAAAGTATGCTCTGTGCATTGAAAAGGACCATCATGTATTTGGATTTTTGTGTCATAAATTTGTGATTTTCCTCACACTCATCATCCGCTCACCTTCAGAGCTGTGACTCTGGCAAACACCAAATTGGTCAGAGCCTCTCCAACAGCCATGCGAGCCCCCGCTGCAGGACAGACCAGGCCTTTAATTGGCTGTTCCCCGATGGCAGTAGCCGCTCCCTCTAGGCTGAACGGCGACAGAGCAACAACAGCCACGTCGGCCAATGGGGTGTGAAGAGGGCCGACGCATTGTTGCTGGGCAACCAGCCCAGTCACAGACCGGTCCACCTGAGAGAGGGAGGGAGTGAAGACGTGGAGAGTCACAAAGTGCACAAATGTTCTTCTAAAGACAGAGACGGCTTGTAACACACACCTTGTTGGTCAGGTAGCGTTTGGACGCCACAGCAGGCAAACGTAAGACTCTGTCCAGTGCATCTTTGACTTTCAGCCCAGCAGGAAGAGCCAGTGGCCGATGGGTCGCGGCCAGACGCTCCATCTTAAACACCTTCTGCGGCATCTTCCCCAGAACCCACTCCAGCTGCAGGTCCACAGGACAGCGCCCCCTGTCTGCTTGATCGCCACTTCCTCCCTCATCATCCACCAGCACAATCTGTGGGAGAAATTAGATTGAAATAAACACAATGAATCTATTTCAGCGTGATTACTTGAGGTTGTGAACGCTGATCACTAAAGCGGATTGATTAGTACAGTGGATGTGCATTTATCGACTTGATCCGGGCTGAAACGTGCCTTGCCGTCTCCAGTGATGTTTCCCACAAAGTCAACCGGACACTTCTCCCTCTGACACACCCTCTCCAGGAAGCACCTGTCTGATGGGCGGAGCAGCAGGGCGTTGCTCTCCTGATACTCTGCCCCCCACAGCTCCAGCACACTCAGTGTGGGGTCACCTTTCTATAAAACAAAAACAGGGAGAGGAGGAAAACAAACGAGTGATATAAAATGAGAAATGGCAGAATGTGTGTGCTTGTGTTTGTAGCTGTGTTCCTGTGCTGATTACCTTGAATCTACTGCAGTAGATTACGGCTCCCGCTGGCTCACTGAGCTCCTTAAGCACATTACCTGAAGATGATATAATTCAATATGTTACGTTTTGTCTCATCATCTAAGCTTTACATAAGTCCTGAAAAAAATAGCCTATGTTTCGTACCGTTTCCTCCCGCCCCCTGATCATGTATACTGCAGATTGGGTTCCCGCCGCTTCTCTCCAGACACGCCCTGAGAGCACGATTCATCTTCTGCTCCATCTCAGCATCCCCCCTCTGCACTGCGCCCAGATCCCTGTCACTGGAGTTGTCTCCCTGGACCTGCAAGCCAAAATGTATTTAAATACACGTCTGCAGCAGGTGAGGTCGCTGCTAGCCTCAGAGTGATTTACTGCAGCGAACGCACTTGTACAGAGGAGGCCGCTCCTCCTCCCACTCCGATTCTGTACACCGGCCCTCCGATCTTCACCACTTCCATTCCTGATTGACAAGTAGAGCAGAGGAGCAGAGGGACACTGTGAGTCATCGATCTATGTATGTAAATATAGCCTCTGGATTGATTAAACACATTTCACACACACACACTGAGTTAAAACATTACCAGTCTCTGCCTCTTCCTTCTTTACATGTGTGTCTTCAATAGAACCGAGACCACCACTGAACATGATTGGCTTAATCCACTCTCGCCGCTCTCCGTTAGCCAGCCGCATGCCGAAAGAACGAGCAAAACCTAGAGGAGGGAAATAGAACTCATTTTACAAAAACGCTGGAACAATTCAATGTCAGTCCATCAATCTGTAGACTAAATGCATTATAACAAATGATAACTGATCAATTGTTTTAGTCATTTATCAAGCAGAAACACCACCAAACATTTGCTGGTTTCAGTTTCACAGATGCTGAAATTACTTTTCTAAAAATAATTTTTAGTTTTTTGGCAACTAATCAGACTAAAGAACAGATTTTAACATGACACACAGGTTCTGGTTGTCTCCAAGAAACATTTTGACTTCTGTACACTACATGATTGATCTATAAAAAAAAAAAAAAGATTATTGGATATAATCTATTAGCTGTAACTAGAGCTGCAACGATTAGTCAATTAATGGATTAGCCGATCGACAGAAAATAAATCAGCAACTATTTTGATAATCAATTTAATAATTTTAGTCATTTGTCAAGCAAAATGCCAAATATTCTCTGGTTTCAGCTTCTCAAAAGTGAGGATTTGCTTCTTTTCCTGGTCATAATTGAATATCGTTGGACAAAACAAGCAAACTGAAGACATCACCGTGGGCTTGGAGAAATTATAAATGGCATTTCTTGCACCATTTAAAAAAATAAAATAAAAAAATCAGCAGATAAATAAATAATTAACTGTTAAAGTCGAACTAGGCATGCTTCAGTAGGGTTCCATACCTGACAGGACAGGCTCTCCAAATTTGTTGCCGTAGTCTGAGGCTCCATTACTGGCCTCAATTGCCACCTGCAGCGGAGGAGCAAAGCTGGACGGATACTCCCAGCCCTCTCCTTCAGACTCCCAGGGGAGAACGTAACCTGGAGCGATGGACAGTGAGAAAGGACACATTATTCATTTAACAGCTATTTCACATTTCAAGTGAAGAAAGTGAGGCATACTGTTTTGCAGACCTGGTATGTGCAGGTTGCCGAAGCAGTATCCTGCGGTGCCGGCGATGACGTGGCCTCCCTGTCCAGCACTTTGGACATCTCTGATACGACCGCCTGTCCCTGTGGTGGCACCGCTGAACGGCGCTACACCTGGAGGTCAGATGGGATTGATTATGATTATTTGGAAAACAACACACAGGGAAAAAAAAGGGACAGTTAAGTTGAAACTAAACACGGTGTTTTGTGTGTCCCGACCTGTCGGGAAGTTGTGTGTCTCTGCAGTGAAGATGACATGTCTCAGTGAGTGCCGGGTCTCATACGGGCTGGCTTGGGATGGATCTTTTGGGTAAACACACTCCAGCTCCATCCCTTTGATGCCACTGGACACACACACACACACACACACATTTCACATTGAGTCAGTGTGAACAGAAACACACACACACACACACACACACACGCACACACACACAAACAACGCCCTTTCCACTCCTACCTGCTGTTGTCGCAGAACTTGATGACGTTGTTCTGGTTGCTGTGCTGCTGGGTGTCCATTATAAGACTGAAGAGGGTCTCCTTCTGCTCCTGCCCGTCAATCTCCATCTGCCCCCGGAAGAACCAGTGACGACTGTGCTCGCTGGGACACCGGGGTACAAAGAAAAACATTTGAGAATAAAAAAAACCCAGGAACAAAAACTACAGAGCCGAGCAGCACGCACAACACAAAGCTGCCCTGCTAATCTGCTCGTTGCAGACAAACCCCACCTGTTGGACTGGGCCAGGTCAAAACACTCCACACTGGTGGGGTTCCTTTCAATCCTCTGGAACATCGACGTGTAGTAGTCCAGATCCCAGGAGTCAAAGGCCAGACCTGTATTTAGAAAAACACACATTATGAGATATTGCTACCAAAAAGCCCACATATATATCTTTTTTGTATAATCTGTTATTTTAAAACAGCACTGCAGACATCATCACCACAAAGTAGTTTGCAATCGTTTAACACTGGCCAGGATGCAAAATGAATCAATCAACACACACACACACACACACACACACACACACACACAAACAAAGTATCATACAGTATCGTCTGCATGTTGTAGTAAACTTAACATCTTTGTGACTGTTCGTCCGACAAAACAAGCATATTTGAAGACATCACCCTGGGCTCTAGGAAAGTGTAATGGGCATTTTTCACCATTTTCTAACATTTTATAGCTGTTTTATTTATACATGTATATTTGTCAGATTCATTCATAATCAAAATAATCATTCATTGCAGCCATAACTGGGGTAGTAGAAAGTAAAATGGTTTAATTCTGACTTAATAGTTGCAACGCTGACCCAAAAGTCAACTATATCTTTATGTCTATAGCTTTTTTACTTACTGCCTCTGTTGTGAGACACAAAGCTGGAAACATAAAATCTGTCAGATCCACTTATTCACTATCTGATTTTCCATTAAAATAGAGGGAGCCTCTCTCTCTTTGTGGGTTTCATCTGCTTTCACATGACATTAGACACACACTAAACACACACATGCACGTGTAAGATAATGAGCAGCATCACTGCGGTCCTGTGACTTGAACCAGCTAAGTAATAATGTCATGCATCATGTGACATTATTACCTCCACCAGCAGACACAGTGTACTCACAGATAGCGGCAAGACTGAAAGGAGGCATCAAGAAAGAGAGAAGAGAGGAAGGTTACAGTACATTAAAGAGACTCTGAGGAGCAAGAGCAAAAAGATAAAGAGAGGCTGAAGCTGAATAGCACTGAGAGAAAACTCCACTAATTTAGAAATTGTGAAGAGAGTCTCACCCAGATCATCGTTTGCCGTCTCCAAGGCTGCACGGCCCTTCCCCAGGATGTCCACCTCAAACACCGGCTGCGGTTTGGTTTCCACGGTGAAGGAGGTGATGGGTTGTTGATAGATACATTCTGTCATACTGTCATACAGACACTCAATCAGCTTCTTTATGTCTCCATTGAGCTCGTTCACGCTCTCTCCATTCCTTGGCTGGAGGGAAGAGACATATCTCATCAGAAGCACCAACATGACATGAAAACCCATCCTGAAACAGTGCTCTAGAAAATGATTTTTCTGTGTGTGTGTGTGTGTGTGTGTTTGTGTGGCAACCTTGATTAGAAACCTGCGAGACAGCTCGACCCGTGTGACGTTAGTGAGGCCGGCACTCTGGCAGATGGACACGGCGTTGGTGGACCAGGCGGTGGAGAAGTTCAACCTGAAGAGCAAAACAGCAACGACATTAATCAAAACTGTTTGAAGGAGTTTTCTTCTGATGGACTGAGTTCCTCCAATTCATGATTACAAAGAAAGAATTTCTTGAAATCATTAATAATCTAAAAGGATACCATATGGTTATTGTTTGTCTAATGTAATTCATTAGAATACAAATCATGTTCGCCCTGTCTACTACACTGTCTACTGGAGGATAGACAAGAATTTGTCTTGCCTCACAAGAATAAAAAAAGGTTTTATTTAAATTTACTATATTTTAGCAATAAGCAACCATTCATAATTGTGTCCTGATAATTAACCCTGTACAGCACAGATGAACTCTTCATATTTTAGGCCCACAACAGATAAAGCTCTTTGAATAGAAAAATCAGAAAGATAATGCCGCTTCTAGGGGTCGCTAGTGGGGCTTATGACTTTTTGTCTTGTTGATGTGTTACCTGCAACTGTAGGAAACTGTGCAGATTTCCTTTATAAATGTAACCACTGCACCTTTCCCACGCCGCCCAACTGCATGTTTCGGTGTTTACAGTCATGCAACAACAAACAACGCGTTTCTAATTTACAAAACATATTGTAATTGACCAAAGCTCCTAACTTAGGTCACATGATGACCACTGAGCCATCTCCATGACAACACCATCCGCTAATGACGACTGTGAGATGCTTCTGGAAACTCCAGAAAAAGCTAATAAGTGGACCTTTTTATTAGGATTTTTTCATGAATGTTCTTTCACACTTATTAACATATTGAAACCTCCGTTTACTATATGAAAGTCTTTCGGTATATTTTCAGTTCATCAGTTTTAAAATGTATTCAATTTAATGAAGAACATATAGCCCATTGTAGCACAAAAGCAGAGCCACAGCATGTGATACGGGTCATTTATCAGACTGCGTGGGTGCAGTAGTACCTGGGTCCGATCTCCACCAGTTTCTCCCCGCTGCCCTCTGTGAGGTTTGGTTTCTCAGACAGCGGCTCCGCCTGCAGGGGAGGGCGAAACAACCAGAGGAGGACCTCCTTGTGCTCGGCACTGAGACTCTGGCAGCCTGCAGCAGAGAGCAGGAGGAAACAATCACAACGGCAAAATGGAGAAATGGAAAAGACAGAAGATTTCTCAAGGCTACACAAGGTGAATTTGCACGTCTCACATTCATAACAATTACTTTGCTCTTCACAATCTCTCTTCAATTATTAGTATCGTCATCATCTACTGACAACTCACCTGTCAGCTCCACATTGTAGCACAGCTCAGTGGTGATTGACAGCTGGGGGTAGAGCTTGGCTGCCCTCTGTAAGGCCCGCCCATTCACAGCTTCAGTACTGTAGAACCTCACTACAGCCATGACTGAGGGAGAGACGGAGAAACAAATCCAGTTTAAAGACTGAGAGACCCCCGTTAATAAAATCAATCACAGAATGTCAAAGATGATGAATTGTAGGCATCACCTGTCGATGGCATTGATTTACCCCATCTAACTAAATCAGAGGTCAAAGGTCAATACTGATGATCAATGATACGTAAGAACTCTCATCTCTTCTCACTGAGGCTGACCTTTGTCGCCAGATCAGTTCAGATCAAGACAAACCAATAATCAGACAGCAGGCCACTCATGACACTGTGCAAAGCCTGCAGCCGAATACAGGAGGCTCAAACGACGACATCTCTCCCATCTCAGTGTGTTCAGACCAGAAAGTGATTACATTAAACCAAGGACATGTGTTGAGGCAGTGTATAGATGTTGTAGTCGTCTGATGGTAAAATCAAGCTAATCTCAGTTTAGATACTTTTGACCCAAAAGATTAAAAATACTTACTAATTACTACTACTGTTATCACTGCTTCTATCATGCAACATAATCATTTTCATAGAAACTGCTCATATTTTGATGTTATGGCTCATTCATTACCAAAATTAATGTATATCTGAGATAAACTCATCCAAACTCCAAACACACACACACTCCTGACAACTGGCTCATTGATTGTGTGCCTGTTGCAGGTCACACAGTGCAGTCAGGAGCTTTCTGTTAGTCCTCAACCTCATGCAGAGGACTGCAACCCCCTTGAACACACACACACACACACACACACACACACCTCTTTACCAACACTGATTGTGGTGCGACTGACTGCATCAAACAGCCTGACTTCAGTAACAACATGGAGGATACAACTTCTTAATTTGTCTTTTAAGTGAGACAACAGCGAAATAATGCCCGGGGTTTCATTTGTTAACAAACAGTTGGGGCCGTTTCCCATGTTTTGTTTCTTCCAGCTACTTGTGTGGAAGCTAAGTGGCTAAAAGGTACCAGAGTTAGCAGAAAGCTAGTTAGTAAGGTTAGCTTAACTCACGTGTAGCAGCTTCAGCGGTTGTTTAGAATATAAAGTTGAGATGCCGCTCACCCCTGGTGTCCTGGAGAACCTTGTGCTCCTTTTGAATGACCTAAAGGTGGTTTGGTTGGTGAGGTCTGCAGACTGACAGGACAGGATGGATGGACCTCGACACCCACGTGGGAGCTGCGGGAGAACTGTGTGCGCATGCGCAACAGCTACTCTATTCCATTGAATTTTCTGCAACAGTGGGGATGATTACAGGACAAGGTCTTATGACTATTTTCAATGTTTTGAAAAGGCTTTGAATTCTTAAAGTAAAAGTGTCTAACTGGGACGCAACCTGCAACAATGTCTACTGTATTGTGGATTTTGTAGTTTTCTTGTAAAGGAAAAATGACTATATCCTCATTATTAAATGATACTCTGTTGTAGCCTTCATTGAGATCATTACAGTGAAGTCCTGGATTTGGTATTTGTCCACCAGAGGTTTATGCCTGGCAGCATGGAGAGGGCTTTCAGACAGCATTTAGACCTTCATGATGAGAAATAAAATGGTACTGCTTTATTTCACATAGAATGTACTAATACTTTCATAGGACGTTTACCAGAATGTAATATTTGATCCATTTCATAAAACTCAAAATTTATAACTTAAAATATAATTGGACAGCTAACTTGGTAAAAAAAAAAAAGTTTCTAAGCGTGTTTGGAGGATGGGGGTCACTTGGACTAATGACCTTATCTGTAAAGTCCTGGTTACAGCCCTGATGATATTGATTGGGACATTTCACACTTTACAGATTTCCCTCAATAAACTGGCTGGTGCACCAAATCTAAAAAATAAAAGCTAACGATAGATATATATTTTTTTATGTTTCTACTTGAACTTTTATCTACACTGTTTAATTGTTTCAGAGATGTTGGAAAATTACCTGCAGGCTGTGCAGTGTGCCTTTGATGGAAGTGTTGAAAGAACAAAACTACTCCCACACACAGATGAGTCAGGAGCTGCAGTCTTAGATATATTTAATAAATTAAAGCCAAGGTACAAAAAAACAATGTACATTTCATACCTCCCTCCCCTCCTCCACCTACTACTCTTTCTAGAAACTGTGACAAACAGTGTTTTATTTTCCCACCTCAGAATGAGACCACAATACAGACCGAGGATCAGTGTCGAACATCCAATCATTCGCTGTTCAAATCAAGACTCGGAGGCAGGACAGCTCACTCCAGAGTTGATTCCTGCCTCGGGTCTCCGTCTAAATCACGTCTTTCTGCAGTGTCTCACACACTGAATATGTCTGTCCCCTGAACCCCGAACCCCCCCCCCCAAAACACATACATGCTACATGTCTGCAGGCACCTCGGATAAGACAGAAGGATTAGACTGAGATAAAGTTTAGCAGAGACCACAAAGTACATTTCGATGCTGAGTGTTATTAGATGTCAACCGGTCCTGCGGATTCACTAGACAGTGTATTTTACAGCCGTCACATCACTTCATCAATAATGTCTCTGGCATAATGGATGAGCACAGAATGTCGGTGTTAATTCTCGTCACAAATGCTGAATAACTTTCTCAGAGAACTCTCTAATCCTTCTTGTTCCTCTCCAAGGCAGTGACCCAGATGGATGAAAGGATTTGGGCGGCTTGTTAACAAGCATTTTGTTAGGAGCAGTAGTTGGTGTCAATAACAGATAGATGAGTGTGGTCAATGATTATCACTGGCTGGTCATTCCAAATGATAAGGGGGTTTGATAGATGGGTGTGACTGAAATACTGGACGTGCCTGGTCAGTCTTTTAAGAAAAGAGTAGTCTGAATGAGTGCGGCGAGAAGAAATGAATGGGCTCTTTGTTTTAAAAGATAGGAGGAAGTTATGGATGTGTACTGTAGGTCCAATATAAGTGCACTGAACAAGTGGAAAAAGATACATCTGTGCACACACAACCTCTCATACATACAGATATGAACACACACACACACACACACACACTCAAATACACAGAAGTGTTCAGCAATAACTGTTAATATGCACAACTTGATTAATATTTTTGCACGATTACAGTGACTAAGCAGTCCATTGTCAGGATTATTAATCCCTCCAAACACTCAGTTCCTTTCTCAGTTTCCATCTTGCGCCTCTTTCTCACTGCCAGCTACTATAACTCCCTCTTCCCCTCCAGCCTTCACTCTAGACAGTCCTGCTTTACCTACGGGACCAAGTCATTAAATCCACTCTCTACAACCCGAGGAGACTGCAGTGTGACTGGGTGGGACTGTATGTACATGAGGTACAGCCATATACACAGAGGGCTGGGCAAGAGGGCAGATCGTTTTTAGTACAGTTATGTGGTTTTTCGGCTTTCTTTGTCCACTCACACCCCCAAAAAGGCATATATAACAAAAAAAGGGACAAATTCACAACATTTTATCATAATTTGGCAAATGCAGAGATCACAGGGGCATGAGTGGGAGTAAATATTCTATTAATGTCATTTTTCCTGCAGAATCCCCTCCTGACATCGGTCCT
This sequence comes from Macquaria ambigua, assembly GCA_008360985.2. NCBI lineage: Eukaryota > Metazoa > Chordata > Actinopteri > Centrarchiformes > Percichthyidae > Macquaria > Macquaria ambigua. The sequence continues at coordinate 22,593 of VMKM01002914.1, forward strand.
TCTCTCTTCCCGTTAGCAGCAGCAGGACTGACAACCACCGTCTTTCTATATGTGTATACATATACATTTATATAATTATTTTGATTTATTTTGAAAAATAATGTCAAGTAGCTACGTACGATACCACTACCGTTTCATATGGATGCTAATCACCAGGAAACAACCTAGGAACCACGGGAAGATCTAGAAAGGCAGAACAAGACAGAGATAGAAGGAGGCGTGAGGCAGCATGCTGGGAGTGCTGCTCGAAGCTCTTCCAAAGAAAAGACCTTTAAGTAAGGGGAGAGTGGAGGGGGAGAGAGAAACAATCAATCTTATAACAGAAAAAAATCGGAGCAGAGAGGACTGCCTCTCTAAAGCTACCGGGGATTTAATGTTTGTCCATTAATCCGATGGCAGGTCTGTGCTGGAATGGTTCCATGTCTTGTCCTGCGGCGGGGCGGGTTATCATTACAATCATTTCATGATATCTTCACTGATGGGGTTTGTGAGAACTGTATTGTTGTGGCATCCAGCTGTTTTGAGGGCAGAGGTCACGGTTAGGTGAGAGTTCAAGGGTAGAGTTTCAGTATTCAGCGGCGTACTCTGTACCATGCAGCCCTCTACACAGTAGTGTGAACTCCTTCACTATGTCCTTCACCCTCCTCTTGTTCACTCGTTCTCTGCATGACAGAGGACAATTACATAAAATTATTATGTATATGCGAATGGTTGACCAACTGAATAAGCCTGTAAACAAATGTCCGGCAGTGTTACCTGAGTATCTGCTGTGAGAAGTTGTCTTTCTGTTCAATTGTGACCCGCGATGATGGGAACCCGGGAGGCTGCAGTGCCTCCTTCAACCACACGGCAAGCAGAGAAAAGCAGTGCTTGTTAAGAGAGAAAAGCACTTCTGCAAACTGGTCCATCAGACTCCGAGATGCCCCGCCCCCGATGCCCTGGGGGGAGAAATTTGACAACAGGGACTTAAAAGAGAGGAAGGAAGGTTTGATGTGTGCTAACACAGCCAACTGCAGCATCAGTGAAATGATGAAACGTTTCTGTGGCGTGACGTGTAAATGTGTAATGCGGTGCTCCTCACCTCCAGCACGGCCTGAATCAACAGCTTGCCGTCTTCCTGCACCACTCTGGCTAATGGAGGCACATCTGAGCAGTGGGGTAACAGTTCAGTCTAAGGCAGAAACACAGCACATTTAAAGCCAAATTGCTCATTTATAAACGTGCATATTCTTGCAAGATTTCAAGGTGTGCGTGTGCTCACAAAGAACAAGCACGTTGACTTGACTGTCGGCGCCTCAGGAAATTTGAGTGACAGAACTCCTAGAAGTGGGAGAGGGAGTCAAGAAACATAAATAAACAACTGAAGGATGGTGTCAAACATTTACAGTTTGTACTTTGTACTGACAGGCACATATTTCACAGAAACTGCAGCAAACAGAACAGTGTGTAGGGGTGTGTTTATGTACACAATGTGCAAACTTACCACAGTGGAACACTGCTTTCACATCAAGACTCTCAGACAAGAATAAATCGGGCTTCCGTTTGAGGGCCTAAGAGGCAGATAAAGGCATTAAACAGAGTATGTTTCTGTCGGCCCGACCCAATCGGTACTGCTTCACCACATTCCACTGCATAAGCTCCTTCAGAATACTGCTATCAACAATACCCGCTCAGCCTGGTAGCCGGATCTGACAGCAACACAGGACTGAGAACAGATCTGCCTACCAGGCTATAGTACTCTCTCCATCTGTTTAGGAAAAACTATATCCAAACTCATACAGAGATCCTCCAATGCAGAACTCAGCAGGTATAACAAACAAATTGCAAAAAATCAAACTTTGAAATCATTGGAAACTTAAGTCAAACTAAAGGCAATGATGGTTTTGTTTCTTCAATTATATTTGAAACATTACTTTTCCTTGTTTTTGGTTGACTGGATTGAATATGCAACAGAAGTGTGTAAGTAATTAACATGTGCAGATAAAGAGAAATACAACTCATCTCGTAATAATGAACTCATTCAGGATGGAGGAGAGGAGAGAGGGAGAGAGGGAAAGGGAGAGAGATGGAGGTCAGATCTATCCAAAGATAGAAAACAAAGGAAGGAGAATGAAGACGGAAGACAAAAATATAAAACGGAAGAGCCATCAGCCAATTTGTCTGAACCGATTAATATTAGTTGAATATTAATTCATTTGGGCTTTGATTGGCTCTGGGCTGGAATGACTTCAGAGGAGGGCTGGGCTCAGAGACTAACCAGTCACCTGGGACCACAACGCTGATACTGACACCGTTACATCATCTTCCCAAGAGCGCCGCATCAACTAAAATATTTCATCTAAGGCTCTGAGTGTGCTGATGTTTTTCCAAGGAGCAAATGTGCCCTGATGTTGACTTTACAGAAAATAAGGGAAAAGATTTAGTAAAAGTGCTTAAAATAGTGGATTTTCATGCATAATATGTCCACACACACAAGCGCTACTTTTACTATTTTCAAAGCAGCCTGTTGAGCGGTATAATAAATGAATATGATTATTTATAGAAGGATTGTCCCTCTGTGAGTCATGAGAATTTCCAGACATCTTAGTTTTATGAAATCTTTCCCGAAGCAATTAAATGTCAAAAATGCAGCGTCATCCAGCGACTACTTGTCTTTCTTAGCAACTGAGAAGACTTTGGAAATACAAGGTCTTCACCTAACAGCATGTTTACGGAGTATTGTTAAAAACAGATAAAAATAATTTCTTATAATCATGACACGGAGTCCATAACACCCTGCCACAGCAGTGTGACTTTTAGAGGCCGTTCAAGATCTCTGCCAGTGTTTTTTCTAATCAGTTAATTTACTGAATACAGTGCAAGTATTACAAGTAAGAACAATAAACATCCAAGATAAGGATTGGTGTGTTATCGATGCTTTGTATACTGTAATGACAGAACATATCAGACTGGTAGGTGGTGTCTGCAGGTAAAATGAAAACCCTGCATGAGGTCTGTACTTTGTGTGGCGAGGTGACTGTTAGAATCAAAAGCGTTTGAGGAGAGACAGACGTCTCTTTTTCAAACATGCCCCTCGTGTTTCATTCCGCCGCCTCGCCTATGTGATGGGACACCGTAGGGCCCAGTAACAAAGAACAGAAAGAGGCAGAGAGGGAGAAGAGGACAGAGAAACAGGCAGAAATTAGAAAAAGAGAGAAAGAGAGAGAGAAACCCAAAGTGAATGAAATAAGAAACCAAAAACACACCTGAGCTTGGAGTTGCATAAATGAATCAACAATATCAGGATGATCCCTGGGTCCTAAAATATAATAAAGATGAAACTTAAGAAATCATAAGAGAATAAGAATAATATACAAACAGCAACTGAATAGATTCAACAGTCATGTGGAAATAAAAGAGAACTCAAAAATATTTCATTGAAATAATTCACACGTGAGTAAGGAACGAAGGGGAGAAGGGGGGGGGGGACGGGCATATGAAGCTTTGGCAGAGTCTTGGAAGAACAGACCAACCAAAAACAGAAAACAGGCAGAAGACAAAGACATGGGTCTGTTTGGAGAGAAAAAAAGAAAGAAGTAACGAGAGAAAAAGAACAAACCTAAAGAAATAAAAGTGGGTTTGGAGTGGGAACCCAGGAGGCACCTCTGTTACTGTTACAGTTTGGAGGAAAAAAAGGCACCAAACCTGAATGAACCCGCTTTTACCTCCTTCCCACGAGGCACCGCTGGCATCAAACAACAAGCAACACATTTCAGATTTAAACAAGTGCCTCGGGGGAGGAGGTTTCTGTAAAGGGTCCATTCAGAGCTGGTCAATAAGATCTGCTTTGCTTTAAAGATGAACCCATAGCCATCAGTATGAATCACAGTCAAACATCAGGATAGGTTCTGATATCACTACCTCCCTTATGCTGGACACAGACTACTAGACTTTTTAAAGTATGACAGATTGCAAATGATGCACAATTAAACACACATTTCCTGTACAAGCTTCTGGACTGAAGAATCCACATCGAGATTCCTGACTTTCAAACATGGTTTTCTCCGATGGCTTAAGATTGATGTTGGAAGGACTCCAACAGCAAACTTGTAATGAAACAGAACAAACGTCTGTAGTAAGCGCCCAGCTTTAGCTGTTCCCAGACTCCAAACAAGTTTCCTGCTCAATACCCCCCCTCCAGCCTTCATCCACACACAACCCCTGGAGAGAATACAGGGCTTATTCAGAGGGCTGTGAAGGAGAGCCCGACTCTAATCCTAGCACAGCAGTGGCTGCAGCCGTGTTGAGCTGGCCCGCCCTGCTATGTCATATGTCAGCCAACTGAATAAGCTAGTGGTCTCTGTGCTGTGACTGTATCCTGTACTGATACTGTCTACTGAAAGGCACCTGCTCAGAAAAGAAAGAGTTTAGAGGCAGGAGGAGAGGCAGCCATTACTTAACCAGTCAAAGCAGGAGAGGAGGAGAGGAAAGGGACAACACAAAGGGAAGGGGAGCGGCACACAGAGCTGGTACAAGTACCCTAACCCAAGTGTAGTGGATGAAATGATATCATCTCATTCATGTCCGTCTCATGTTGAGTGAAAATCAGAACCTAAGTCTGGCCCGGGGTTACGCACATAAAAAAAAACAACTTCTGACCAACACTTTAGAAAATGAAAATAATGTTCATGCAGCCCAAACACTGGAACAGTAAATTCAAATAAATAAATAAATTAAATAAGCAAATATTAGGCTGATAAATATAGAAAACATTGCAATGTGTTGATTGCATAAAGCAAACCATAATAGTCTTTAAATTATTTAATGATCAGTGGAAAAAGAAGTCTGCATTAACAAAACGATTAAACACTTTGTTACTTCAACAAAGGTCGCTTCGTGGTTCCATTTGCATTAATGAGTAATGAGAGCAAACATTTAAAGGTCGACTGTGACCTTTGACCTCTAACCTTTTGTCATTTTCCTATTTGTGGCCCCCAGGCTGAACTGTTTTATTGTCAGATGCAACAGCACGTCAGTCTTCACACACAATTGCAGTAGGAAATGAGAGTTATATCACCATAATATACAAATCATTTTTAACAATTTGTTTTCTTTTATTTTTTTATAAATGTTTTCACAATTTCCTCTGCTACACCAAGATATGATTCTGGACCCTGTGAAATCAAAGAAGATCAGAAACATTCAAAGGTCTACCACTGATTCAAACAGACACATTTGACAGTATTCACAGTCCCGCCCCTGCTGGACCCCCTACCTTGCTGGAAGATGGACAGTGTTACCGAGGTAACCAGCTCAAACAGAGCCTTGATGGGTGGGAAGTGGTCTGTCTCACTGGCAAAGATATGCACCATCTGAAACAGCAGGACTTCAATCAGACACTCACTCTGTTTACTTGCACACAAGAAACCAGGTTATTGGAAGCAAAACAGGCTACGGCAGGAAATCATAGAATGTCTTTACATGGACCACGCAAACCTGTGTTTACAGATGGTTAGGAGCAGATTTCTCCCCTTCCCCTTTTTAACACTAGAACATTTTTCAGTAATATATAACGCTGCAGCCTGTAGAGTTTTTATTTTTCCTTTGTAAGTCATAGCATTTGGACTGAAAAGAAAACAAGCTCTGTAGTGAGAGCACAGTTTTTTCTTAGTGTGCAAATGTGTCTGAATTTTACAAAAAAACTACTGTTCAACAGTGGAAACAGACTTATTTAGACTTATTTATTTTAGCGTCATTTTCAGTTCAGGTTGGACTTTGGATTAATTATTAACAATTAATCTGATTGCAAAAATCCACCACTATGATCCATATGTACATACCATACATAAATGCCTAAGGAATTAGGTTTCTCTGGCAGAAATCTACCTGTGCTGACTGGATTCCCCTTAATCCCCTTAATCTAAGGGTAAGGGAATTTTTTTAATGTGACATTTAAAAAACTAGGTTACCGCAGAAAGATGAAAATAACCAGACTACGTAGGTACGTGTAAACACATTCAATGTCACTATCACTAAATGCTTATAACCCAAGACAATGAGGGATCCTCACTGTGATTAGATAACACAATTTGCAATTTATTATTATACTTTGATGAGTAAATTGTGATTAGTTATAATAATATCACTTTGGTGTATAACTATCTAAGTCAATTTTATTATGAAAATGATGACATAGGTGAAACATAACTGAAAGAAAAGTCATGATTTTTAGTTTATGTGGCCAAACGAATGATGCTTGAGTCACTGCGGATGAAGTTATACAACATTACACTGTATCCTCATCAACCTCCGGCTCATTGGTGCGTAGCTGATTAGCTCACACACAGCCCTTTCTGACAAATCTCTAAAATCTCTCTGCATGTAACCACAAAGTATTAAAGAAAACCAATTTGTGTTTGTGCACGTGTATGAGTGTGTACCTGTCGTGTGAGGTCAAGGGCTGAGGCCTGGGGAATTGTACTGTACATCTGCCCAAGCATCTCACTTAGCTGAGACACCATGGGAGCAAAGTCATGGAGCAGAGTCTTCACCGACTTCTCAAAGATAGCGCACACCGCCTGAGGGACAACACGAGATCAGCTATACTGAAATGTCATCATATCTGATTATGTTGACTGATTTCTTAAAAAGCAGAGGTCTGACAGTACGTGGCCGCACATGTCGATGACTCACCTCTACAACCTGCGAGTCGTTGAGCCACTTACTGAGCACAGTCTGTATGAGAGCAAACACTTGTTGCAAAACCACCACCACCTGAAAAACACAAATTCACTTCATTTAAAAAAAAGAACAGACAAGCAGTAGCATTAGACATGAGCATTTACACATGATTGCATGCCTATCAGCATAATTACTAATGACTACGGTTGAGTGACAGGGCAAAAACTTCCTGTTGGCCACCCTCACCCCTCCAGCCAGCAACAGCCATGTATCCAGCGGTGGAGGCAGCAGGGGGGTGGGGGGTATGGAGCTCATATTGCTGCGAGCACCAAGTGCCCCACTGCATTTCACAACAACTACCAAACTGCAGTGCACTGGATTACAAAGCCTTTAAATGGAACATACTGTATGTTTATATTGGTCATTATCTATCATCTATAAAGTCAGCATGTTGCTGATAATCAATGTATTTGTCCAATCACCCAACCCCACTGATGACAATGATGATGGTGTGTGGTGACTGACTGGGTTTGGTCCAGGTGGAGGTGGGGCTGTTTTGACAGGTGGTGCTGAGCCGTCTGCTGACTCATCGTCCTGCTTGCTGATGTCGAGCGTAGTGAAGAGGTTGGACAGCAGCCCCAAGATGTGGATGATTGCCAACTTATTGGAGGGATTAGGCTGAAAGGAGAGAAACAGAAAGAAGAACTGTTTTATTTGGGAATTTGTCACAATACAACCTGACCCCACTGTCCATTTGGCTCGTTTAGTGCATAGTGCCTGCCTTGAAAAATAACTGCTAAAATATTTAAGATGACAAACAGACCTTAAAAGCTAGGTTTGCTACCAAATTTTACTCCTGAACACAATATACATTTCTGAAAATGGATTTAATTTATATTTAAAAATATGTTAAAAGTGGTGCTGATAAGTCAATGAATATAAATATAATAAATCAAAATTTTGTAAATAAATCATTTTATCCATTTAGCCAGTTACGTTACAGTTTTAAGACTGCTTACTTTTTATAATTTGGGGCATTTGTCATTTGAATAAATAGAGTAAATTAAAGAGTAAATTATTATTATGATGACTTAATCAACAAAATAATCGGTAGGCAAATAATATTTAATCTCACTCGTAGTTTAAAAAAAGAAATAAACACAAGTCAATGGGCAGGTATTTCAGCAATGTGACAGAAAGAAGATAATGGCTCGTTCTCATACCAGTATTCTCACTGACAGGCATCAGCACACACACACACACACACGCACACACACACACACACCTCCCCCAGGTAAAATCATTAATTAGGGTTTCACCAGCAGCGTTTAATCATTGCTCTCTGTCTCCATGGTGATGTAATAGAGCCAAAAGACTACGAAGAGGACTCTTACAGCCACACCTCTCGTCTCTCAACATCTACCTCCCCTCACAATGTTGATGCTTCTACTATACAACAGTCATCCTACAACAAGAACAGTGTGTGCACGTTATCTTTGAAGCCAAATCAGAATGACTCCCTCAGCAGTCAGACATCCTGGTCATTCACCCCTGATGTAATGTAACCTGAAGGTCTCCCCACTAGGTGCCACTATTTGTCCGGCTCCAGACGCAGCACCTGATTTTCTAGTCTGATGTAATGCCGATACTTCAAAAAGCTAGACAGAAAACAATAAGAGAGGGAGGAAGTCGAAGAGGATGGATGAGACAGTGTGTGACTGTGTGTGTGTGCGCGTTGTGTGAAGGGGTGGGGTGGGGGGGGTGAGACGGGGACAGAGACAGACACACAGAGAGAAATGAAAAGCTTCATCTAAGCTGACATCTCTAATCACTCCACCCAATGTCTTTACTGATCGTAGAACAACAAGTGATCAGGAGAGATTCTACTTCGCTCCACATACAGTAGATATCAAACTGTGTATTTTTAGACAACATCAGCTCCACATTTGCACCATCCAGCGTGACAGTCTGAAACTCCAGGCTCTATTAGACTTGACATTTAAAGAGGGTAAAGAATTTTCTTTTGCACGACTGTGTGCATGCACATGTGAAGCATGCCCTACTGTAAGTGTGTCTGTGTAGGCACTTCTTTATTTTCTCAATTTGTCTTCTCTCTTGGTATGTGCGTGCGTGTTTGCACGAGTGAGAGAAAGTGTGTCTTTGCAACTTCCATGTGAGTCACTAGCCAACGGTGCAGGGTCAAATCCAATCTGGTCCCGCAGAGAAATGTTCCACTGCAGTGACACCACACAGACACAAGGCCTGTTCCTATTGGCCAGACTCCAACTGTGCCTGCTCTGCGTTTGTGTGTGTGTGTGTACTGTCTAATGTTGGTCTTTGTACGCACCGTCTCATCCGCTAGCTTCTCCAGTTGCTGAATGTAGGGGGTGATAAGAGAGTGAAGGTTTCTTAAGATGTCTTCCACAGGGAGAGCGGAGAGCAGGAAGCCGAGAGCCTGCATCAGCCACATACACTGACTTGTCTGCAAGGAAAGATGATCGCAGGTTTAACTTCAGTTCAAGCAAGCAGTGAGCTTAAAGACATTTAAGAGTTTTATAAAGAGACCACAGACTTAACATGTCATCTTTAGACTACAGGCTGCAAACATGTTATGCAATTCTTTCAGTTCCTTATTTAAATGCCACAACCAAGTGCTGAGACAAAAAAGAGAAAGTGAAAATGAGAGCGCACACACTGACCTTGTGGATCTGCTTTATAAGCACCTCCTTGAGAGAAAAGAGAAAGTCAGAGTGATGGTTCTATTCTTTTGAAAGCAAAACAAAACCCACCGAAATTAGCAATAAAAAGTAATTCAAAAATAATACAACTGAAGTGATTTCAAAGAGTAAATGTTATTTATGGAAAGCAGGAACATCACATAAGTCTGCGACACCTTAGCCGTTAAAAGTAAGAAAAAAACATTGATTATAGGCTGTCAGACTTGATCAACTGGGTGGAAAAAGCAACAGCATATTAAAAAAGAGGTATGGGTAGGTATGTGTACACGTACCTGAGACACAGCTACTATGTTGGTTGCGTAGGGTGGCAGGTCGTATTTGCACTCCCTACAAATTTTCTTGAGTGTAGAGACTGAAGAAACAGAAAGGTCTGGGTTCCCCAAAGCCTGTAGCACCAAGGGCAAGACACTGCTCAGCATCACTGGGTGGTCTGCCAACCATTCAGCCAAAGCACCTGGTGGGAGATTAACAGTTCAGATACTGAATGAGAAACAATATGTTAGTGGACTGAAACATTCCCCGTTTCGACCTGTGCTGTCTTTAAATTGCACTAAATGTGTCTGAACTTTTATAACGTCTCACCTATAGTGAACATGACTGTGTCTGCTAGTTGGACGTTGTTGATGCTGATTCTGGGGATGAGTCCTATCAGGCCTGGGATGACGTCAGAGTAATTCACATCTATCGTCTCTGCGATGGACTGGAAGCCATACAGTAAGGCTTCTGTGTGCTGGAGGAGAAGATCGCAGACAGTGTATGTTTTGAGCATGAGTTGAAAATAAAATGGCATTTCAGCGATGACAAAAAGGGGAGGTTTGAGTTAAAAAAATAAATTACCATGGAAAATGAAAATAACCCAAAATCAACATTAAAAATTCTTCAAATAGTTTAAATCCTACAAATATACATGATTTATATATTGTCTTTTAAATTTTCTTTATCTTGAGGTTTATTTTGATTTGAGAATGTGGACTTAATGCACGCTAACATAAGTATAATAATGTGAGAAATAGAAAAAAAAAGTACTGGTCTTGAAAAACTGGTTTATTAAATCTGGTATGACACATTTTCAGTACTGGCTTCTGTGCAACACAGAGAAACAGAAAATAGTTCACATTTTCTCTTTGCCTGTCTGTGTATGTCTCACCCACCTGCCATGATGTGGGCTGCTCTGCATTAGTCAACAGTCTCCCTAGTTTATCATACAGGTTACTCAGCAGCTCTGCTCCCAGCATCTCATACACGTACATGAGTGTGTCGGAGATATCCACCCTGACGGACAGACATGCACAAACAGACATTTTAGGGGCACGCAATGTAGAAACCTTATGTGTTCTATTTTCCAGACTGGTTTTGTCCTCTCAGCCGCGAGTCCAGTGAGAGTCTATTAGAGAAAAACACACTCATATGCTGACCAATCATCCTGTCAGCGAGTCATTTCTGAAACATCCTGTCAGCGAGTCATTTCTGAAACACTTAAGACTGTCACTGAAACACTTGCACACAACAGTGCGCAGCAGAAATAGGCATGTACAATCCACAAAGACAGAGTCAGGCATACAAACACACACACACACACACACACACACCTGTAGATCCTGAATTGCTCTTTCTCATCTGAGGACCAGGATGCGTACTCCTGGTCGGAGGGGAACTGGGCTTTGTGAAGCAGAACATCCACCAGCTGGAAATACACTGGCCTGTAGACCTGCAGATACACTGCCTGCTTATCCGACTCGAATGACATTATTTCATCCTGAGGATGGAGTAAGGAGAAAATAAATTAATCTTGGGTCTGGAACATAAAATTATTTACGCACATTACAGACCAAAAGCTGATCTGTTACGGCTCACACAGGTTATTAATCCAAGTAAATTTTGCATTTTACACTATTTATCATTCATTTATCAGAGAACGACCTCACTATCAATTATCTAATATGAAACTATGAATTGCCTGCTTGTACAAACCAAGAAATCAATTATGTTGGATAAGGTAGAAGACAAAAAGCAAAAAGTCTGTTTTCAGACAAGCTGTTATATTTTATTATTTGAAAAGACCAGTGAGACTCGAGCAAGTTTCACATTCATTCAATTAGGATGTGCAGGGAGAGTTCATGTTTTTATACAGTCTATCTAAAGATGACTGTTTCAAGCAAGTGCCTATCGAGCCTTGCCAGACTACAATGATTAAAGCTTATTTTGGACCGGTTTTTACGTGCCTACAAAAGACAAGGAAAATCATGCCAGTTGGAAAATATACAATAGCCTTTTATTTGTCAAACTACCACAACATCACTTTAACATTACATTACAGTACTGGACAGGATCGGATTTTAACATTCCTTACTTGTAATGTATACCAGAATGTGAGTGTGAGCGAGCTGGTGGTCTCATTGACCGGGTAGTGGCCGGGGATGCCTGTACAAAACATGATCATATTGACCAAAGCCAGGAAGCTCTGCCAGTGATCCACCTGCTCCAACAGAGTCCTAGAGAGAGAGGTGGGTGGAGGGGAGAAGAAGAGAGAAAAGGTGTGACTTGGTACACAGGTAAACTAGCAACTTTCTCTCTCTTAAGAATCCTGTTCCTCTTATATAGCAGGCTATTTTGTTGAGATTAATTTAAAAACTGGCAGAGATTTGTATTTTGTTATTGGATTGGCTCAAACACATTTTATATGTATTGATTTCATTATAAAAACAGAATGTTTGAATTCCATCCCAAGGCTGAATAATGATTGAGTCGTGTATGGAAATCATTTGGGCTAAGGTAAATGTACTATAAAATCTTCACATTGATACAGGCCTACTGAAAAAGAATCCACACACACCTGGAGTGGTTTTCTCCCAGTGTAACGACGATACGGCAGATACCATGGCAGGTCTCCATGTCTCCATTCTGAACAGCCTCTCTCAGCTGCTCCTGGAGGGCAAGCACTTGAGGGACCAGCTTCAGCAAAGTGTTCACATATCTACAACCCACGGACCCACAAACACAGACAATGAAACACCAGAATTGACAGTTACGAGTCCAGTTCATTTAAAGGAAACACGAGTTAAAAACCAACACAGTGCTGTACAAGTGAGAAGAACATAGCATGCACAGCCAGGGAGCCTCCACTGGTGAATATAAAACTGACTCACAGCGCTCACAGCTAGGTTGATGTATTTATCGCTCCTTCTCAAGACAAGTGTTTATTTCAAATCAAATCTCAGTTCAAGTCAGTCCAACCTCTGATCCAGCACACCCACCCTAAAAAACCCACACATCTACCAGGGAACCAGAAAATCTATTCAAAGCTCCTGCTCAGAGCTGCGCTGCTGTCAGTTATTATTCTGTCTTCTTCCTGCTGTCTCAGCCATCTATAATTCCCTCACTCCGGCTAAAACACACGCATGTGCTGACACACACACAAACTCACATAGACACATGGGGAACACACACTTAAACGCACTGCTCAACACAAGCTCAGATCCAGTCATGTGACAACATCCTCCTGTCAACCTTAATGACAGCAAGTGAAAGGGTGACATTTGGAGATGAAGGGCATGTGTGTATGCGCGCCTGAATGTCACTGAGGAGATCATGTGCATGTGTGACTGCTATAAATGTAAACCATATTACATGTGTGTCAGTGCCGGGTGGGGGGGGGGTTAACAGGCGGTTCTTCATCTTTCATGAGAACGTCAATGAGGATGTGGGTCCAGGTCGATGAATATTCATCAATGACACAGCAAGGACGTGTGACTTCACCAACATTTGAAAAAAAAAAACCAAAATATAAACAGAATCAACGTGAAAAACTACGGGAAGTCACAGTGTTTCTCTGAGGATCTAATCTAGGGCTGCAACTACTGTGACAATTGTTCCCATTAACAATTAATCTGTCAATTAATTAACTAATCGTTTAATCCATAAAATGCCAGAAAAATTGTGAAAAAGACCTATCTCAAGTTCTCAGAAACCAAAGTGACATTTTCAAATTGCTTATTTTGTCCAACCAACAATCAAACCCCAAAAGCTATTAAATTTACAGTGCCACACAAAAGCTGCAAATCCTCGCATTGAGAATCTGGAAACAGAATGTTTAGGATTTTTGCTTAATAAATGACTTAACTTAACAATAATTAGATTAATGAAACTGTTGTTGATTAATTTTCTGTCCATCGAATAATCAATTAATTTACTAATTGTTTCAGCATTGATATAATATAGAACAGTAACGCTGATATACATCCTCTGCTCTGCAGGTTAAATGCATCTCCTGCCGCAGTCCTTGGAAGCATTTATTATTCTAATTTCCCTCAGGCCCCCTTATAAGCCAAAGAGCCGGATCTATGGTCCTGCGTTATGAAGCCTAGTCCCCTACTCAGCAGCCCACACTGATCCAGCCTTCTGTGGAGAGAGCTCCACCCTGCTGAGATGGGATGTGTATGAATCTGGCCTCCATCTAATAAGCCTTTACCTGTGTGTGTATTGGCCTACATCCTCTGTGTTCGGCTGCCTGAGTAACTCTGTGAGAGAAGCGCAGGGACAGACTGCAATTTACTCTGAGTGAGTGCCTGTGTGTGTGTGTGTGTGTGAGTGTGTGTGTGTGTATATACATGTGAGTGGCAGTCTGCACTCATGCACTCAGAAGATCATTCATTTTTAACAAGGTGCTTTGCAAATGCAGGTCATGCACTCTTAGCTAAGGAAAAGAGGACTTGGTGTGTATGTGATACGATTAAAAAGGCAGAATGGATTTGTATGTGTGTTTCCTCATTTCCCTCATAAGAGATGACATTCTGGAGATTCCTCGGAGACTGTCTTCTGCTGTCTGCTCTCCTCTCCGCTAACTCATAGTTTCCTGTCCTCTCCTCTTTTGCTCCCTGCCCTGCTGTTATTATACACTTTCTGCCTCCTTCCTGACTCCTCCTTTATTCTCTCCTTCCACCACCACCACCCCCCATCCCCCACCTCTGATCCCCTCTGCAATTACTGCAACACTCCGAGACAGGGGAAATGGGTTGCCTGGCAACAGGATGCAGCTGGACCAATAGCATCCCCCCAAATGAGTTGACTGTAATGTGTTTAAACAAGAGGGAGAGAACAAGAGACAGGGAGGAGGTCTTAGTACTGATGGTGAGAGAAGAGAAAGGGGAAAAGAAGAGCACAAAGAAACAGAGGCAGAATGGGAGAAAAGATACAATAGAATAAACAAAGACAGTAGAATCTACAGATAAAAAAAAAAGTGGGCTATGACTTCATAGAGGGGATCGAGGAAAAAACCTTATACCAGGTTTTCTAACAGATTAATTTCTTTTGCCTCCTCTCTCACAGAGACAGACACAACGAACACAAAAAAGGTGGTCAAATGTAAATCCATAAATAACACAATGCTCTGACAAACACAGATGCCAAATGTGTCTAGAGGGAAGCTACTAATGAGAGAGTCAAGACTTTTGGGAGGACCTGATAAACACACCGGCAAACATGCAGGGTGATCAGTATTAAGTGACACAAAACAAGAGAAAGAGGGGGGAAAACAATTTGTTTTAAAAAAAATGGACAATGGACAAATTAAATTCAGAAAATAAAATCAGAAGAGTGCCATCTCTCACTAACATCACTTGCTGTGGCTGTTCTACCTGTAACTCCACTGCCATTAATCGTCTTCCCAACATCTGCTCGGTATAATGTGAGCGTGTTTAAACTGACTAGTCAGCAGCAACTTCACAGATCCGACCCTCTTGTCTGACAAGCAGTGCAGAGGTATGGAAGTCTTTTATTCTTGCACACCTTCCCCTGCCCTCCTCCTTTTCTTAGCACCCTTTCTTCTCTTTGCATCGTCCCGTCACCCACGCCCTCTCTCCCTCTCTCTCCCCCCTTCCCTCTCTCTAGGGGAGGGGTAATGGGTGCCTGCCATGTCTGAATCAACCAGGGCATGATGACATCTCTACCCAGCTCTGTAACCATAGCAACGCCAGCCAACCGAGAAATGCCGCTCTCCTCCCCCTTGCTGTCAACTTGCCCTGTATCAATCCCTCCCTCCATCCCTCTCCAATGTCCTTCCAGTGCCCACCCTGTCTGTTTCCTGCCCTTGGCTAATGCATCTTTCTTTTTTTTCTCTGTTCTCCTTCTCACTTTTCCCCCTTCTACCTCCATTTTTGCTCCAGTGTAGTTTCTCCAGTCAAAACCATGACAAGCTTTCATGCAATACAGTAATATTGTTATTTCTTTTTTTGCCCCTTTTGGGGGTTGACATGCCATTGTGAGTGCACACTGGCACACATTTATACATACCTTTGGGAGTCCGGCTGTGAGATGGCGTTGACTATTGCCTCTACCGCTGTGTCGAAGAGCTCTGGATCAGGCAGGGCACTGAAGCAGTCGTGCACCAGGCCTTCGCTTTCGCTGAGGGGCACATCCAGCAGCACCCATGATGACAGGCAGCGCAGCACGCGAGCTTTCACCGCCCCGGGGCTGTCCGTCCTTCGCAGCAGTTGCTGCAGTAAGGGACACACTGACCCCCACTCTCGGCCCAAGGCACCCCGAACCTAGAGGGAGGACGATAATGAGGGTCAGACTCAGTGTATTGCTCATGTGTGGTATGTTCCTCTGCTTAATGAGTAGGCTCATTTTAAGTCTATCTATACTGGTGCCATTAAGATACCTGTTTTTTTGCACTGACACCAATATGATGCTCCCTTGATACCTTACTTTTTGAAAAGAATAAACACATTTTTTTCTACCAAACCTTTTTTTGGTTAATTTAACAAAAAAGCTAAACTTCTCAAACATCTCAGTTAAATGTCTTTAACACAAGCAGCTGTGCAATTACTTAGCCAGCATTAAAATTATGATGTAGACCATATATCTGGAAATACCTTATTAAAGAATAAATAAAGTAGACTATGAATCTGACAAAGCATTCACTGCAAGCTTTATCTACTTGACCATTTTAAATACTCTGTGCTAGAGAAACATTTCTCAAAAAAGTACTGAGGTTCAATACCTACTGATGAACAAATGAATCCAAAGAAAATGTGTGAATATTGGACAGGTGGCCATCACCACCTGCAGAGGTGGGAGAAGGTGGTACCTGCAGACATACCTGTCCCTTTCGGTACTGCGGCAGGCGGCTGGTCTGGAACTCCTCAGGCAGGACGGTGAGCAGCTCCAGCAATGCCAGGCAGCGTGCCCGCCCATCCACCCCTCCCCCTTCCTCCTGGAACACCCGCACCATCTCTGCCACTGCGCCAGGCCAGGCCTCGGGCATTGTGTTGAGTGCCAGAGAGGCCAGAGCCACACATAACCGGGTGAGCACCATCTTGGAGCCGGAGGAGAAGCAGGCAATCTGGGAGAACAGCTGGGTCTTCAGAGACTCATACTGGTCTGTGGGGATGTCTGACCAGTAGCGAGAGATCTTGGTGTGAAGTGCGCTAGCGCCAAAGTACTGGATCTCTGGCACCTGTGAAAGATGATAAGATGGATGCAAATGACGCAAAATGCTTTTTCAGTGTGTGTGTGTGCATGTGTGTGTCCACATGAGTGTACACTGTACCTTATCTGGGCTCAGTAGGGCCCAGCAGAACTGCCAGGCCTGAGGCGAGACCTGAGCCTGCATTAGCCATTTCTGGGCCAGATTCTTGTTTTCTATATTGGGATCATAGTACAACTGGTGGAGGGCCTAGAAATAAAGAAGAAAGAGAAGAATAACAAGAGCGAAAAGTCAAAAGATCCATACAATCTGTGGATGGTTGAACAACTTTGTACTAGCAAAGTCCATTTGAGAAATGTTAGCAACTACACTCCACACATTCCCAATAGTGTAGTGGGTGTCAGAGATGACAGACCAGCTGAGAGAAAACAAACACAGTCCTTCGAGCTCTTGTTTGGTGGTAAGAGCTGGGCGTGGTACCTTGAGAAAAGAGCATCTTTTCTCACTCGCAAACAGGCAAACACACAGACACACAGTAGACAGTTTACCTCAAAAACCTGAACAACAGAGAAAGCAATGACCTGAAAACAGCACTCTCTGAAGTACAGCTCTGAGTAATTTGAGTACTTGAGTGCAGGGAGAACAAAAAGGAGCAAGCCAAAGAGAAAGGAGATAAAGGATGAGTGTGAGAGAGGGAAATAAAAGAAGGGAAAAGGGAGCATTAATTAAACAGACACCTCTAATCCTGGCAGTGCCAGAAGAGAGGTTTAGGCACCCTACTCTGCAAAAATGCCTGTTTTATTTTTCTCCCTCTCTGTCTCACACAAACACACACACACACACACACACACATGTACATGCTCACTGAACTAAAACCGCTGGCAGCCAGCACTAAGTGTCTGACAAGCAACACAGGGAAAAAAATCTATTCAGCGAGCTTCTGATGCTTGTCTTTACCCCTTCTTCCATCTCATTTCTCTCTATATATATATATTCGCCTCCCTCCAGCCTATAGTGTCCATCCAGTTTCATTCCATCCCTCATCTCAGTCTTCTTCTAAAATCTACATTTCTCTCAATTCCCACATTAGAGACGTTTAGGCTGCCAAACAAGGGAGGATTAATAATTCTGTAAAGAAATCACTGTGGGTCACGGAGTATGATGATGCAATTGCAGCTGTGGAGAGGAACATCAGTACAGCGTTGATGCCTGCTGGAAGCAGAGAATCTCAGGTGGTGCTCTCTCCCCGTCTGCCATCCTGCAACGCAATTATCCGCTTACCGTACGAGACGCTGAACACGGCTGGCTGGGTGTTAATGAGCTGATTGTTCGCAGAGAGTCAGGTGGCATTTGTACATATATGTGTGCCAGAGACAGCTATAGGGGCAGCAGGTACTGTATGTACAGTCTGTGTGTGGCTTTGACTTTTTCTTAGCTGGTAGGTCTCTGTGCTCCACTAACATCTACCTCAGCCATGTTTAGCTTTTAATGAGAACCTTCGCACTTTCAAAGCAGTTTAAAGGAAAACCACTGCACCTATAGACAGATTAATATAGACAGCTGCATGGCAGAACTGATGAAATATGAATGTGTTGTTGTGTTGCAATTTGGCAAGGTCTTTCTATGGATCATTATCATGCCTTCATTCTAGAAAAGCATTAGCATTAGGATGCTTTTTGTTAGTCAGCTCCACTCTACCCTTTCTGTAAACGAGGCTGTGATATCGGAGTTCAAAGCAGCAGTGGATCATTACCGCAGACCACGCGCTGTGTGATCGCAGACTTCTCCTTATCCAATCCCAAATAGCACCGTGTCTGTGTTTGAGCTTGTCTGTCCTTCCTAGGTTTATTATCAAAGCACAAGACACAAAACAGTCTGTTCATTTTGTTGCTTTAATCTTCTCCCAAAGAACCACCGCCCATCTCCTCCTAGAAATCACGCCAGACATGCAGCAGTTATCTCAACTAACTAACTATTGTTAATTGGTTCTTAAAACAAGCGAAAAATATGCGCATCCCTACACACACTAGCGTTTATTTGCAGCTGAAGCAACTAATGCAACTGAAGCAACTAATTGCCCCTACAGATGGTGGCAACCTGCCTGAACCACCTGGCTTCACCTGAGGATGGCGTGCTCTTGGCAGACACTGTCAAAGGTCATTAGCTTCCTCTACAGTTGCTTTCCAACGAGGGGAGGAAGGGAGAGGGATGCAAGTGAAAAAACATGGCTCAGTTAAACAGATTCACCATCTGCTTTCACACATAACCACAGATTTAATGTAGCTGGTGGGTGGGGTAGGTCCTGAGCTGTGTTAACAAAGAACACTACAATACACTATGCAAAGTATCAAGGACAAATATGAAGCAAATCAATGAGGTAATTATACCTAAAAGATTATTTCTATTACAAAACATAATAAACATAATAGGCATCTCTCTTCCCCACATGCTTATGAGGCATAAGTGCACAAGCCTACACACACACACACTTTGGACATGTCTTTGCACACTGTGTTCACACACAGCAGGTAATGGCATCCCTCTGCCATAGGTTCAGTGTGTTTTCGAGCCATCTGTCCACTAGAGTGTCGCACTCAAAGTCATCGCAGTGATGGGAGGGCAGTGTTGGCGCTGTGCTGCAGAAGGCATCATCACACCACTGACCCATCATGACACTGTGCTATAAATGTGCGAACCAAAAACATGCAGAGGAACGATGATTAATGAGGGAACAAAGAAGAAGAGTTTGTGTGAGGGTGTGCGCGGGCGGTTGTTGACAGCACACGGCCAAGACAGAAATTAAGAATACCACGTTGCCAATAGTGATAAAATCTCAGCACATGAACAGCAAATAAAACCCTTGCACCAAGTGTCTTAACATGCAAACCTCAGTTACATGAACAATTTCCTTTTCCACCTCATAATACAGAATACTGATCACCTACGGTCACTGAATCAATGGATATATGATACAGTCTCCAAGCCTGCTAAAATAAAAAATAAAAAATAAATAAAATGCTTGCAATAGGACGTGTGTATCATGTAACCTACAAGACATGCGTTCCATCTTGAGCCCATATATATTTCTGTCAATAACTGAGTGGTAATACTCATCCTAATCCCTCTTTTCCTTCTGAAATAGCCTCTCCCGCCACCACAAAACTACTCGATACGCGATGCATCATTTCTCAGTGTCAAATTCCCCTGCTATGTTCTGTAATACGTTAGCTGGCAGGCTGAATCATCTCCTCTGCTTTTAAATGTCATAAAACAGTTTAATAAGAAGACAGCCCTTGCTGTCACATATATCTCATCCTAACTTTACTTGAACACAGTTTCCAAAAGGTAGAGGTGCATCACAAGTCAAGAGCCTGGGAGCTACACACTACTGAATCGACCTCGACAGCCACGCTGACCCAGTACTGTGCTGTGCTTCTTTCTGGTGTTACAGTAGTTGTTTGTCCCGGAGGAGAAATGCAAAATGCACACAGTTTCACATCAAATGTAGAGCTGTGAAATTCCTCTAAAATGCACTTGCTTGGTGGATAGTGATTCCAGACAAGGCTAATTATAGTCGAGCGGAAATGTAAGGCAGTATATATGTACCCATTCATTATACACACAAAGATACTGACAATGTGGTACTTTGTTTCACAGACCCAAGACTGAACAAAGAGCGTTCTATTGGACACATACAAATGCTGAGCCAGGAACCATCATCTCCACCACCATCTATACACACATGCACACACTCTCCACCATCCCACTGTACAACAGTGACAATTCTGCACTGCTGGTCCTTTTTATTTCACTCTTTTAGCGGCTGGTTTTGCTCTCATCATCTTATGGGAAGTGCAATTTGAGCTTCTATTGATGAACACTACGACGTGTCTGCTGGTGCTGTGTATATTTAGAGTTACCCACTGTTGTGACTGTTTGGCAGAGAGGATAATAAAATGACTGGTAAAAGCAACATCTCAGATTTTTCTAAAGGCATTCAGCTGGTGGTCTGACGCAGATACTAATATAATGCTTTTAGGTGCACACACAGCTTCTAAAGAAACACATCGTCTCCCTCTTATTCCAGTGAATGAACAGCATCGTGCAGATTCCATAACTAATTAAGTACAAATATGTCAATCTAGCTGCCAAATTATCTAGAAAGAATAAAAATACAGAAAGAAAAAAAATCATCTCACCCAAATAGAATAAATACACTTTCTAAATACAGCTCAGTCCATCAGTTTTAAAATGTAAGTGTGGTGTTATTACAAAAGTGCTCATAGCCTTCGTGGGAAATGATACTTCAGATGTTGTTTGTCATGTTTCATCAGTTAATGAGATTACTGATGCCGCTGTACCACTCTGAGAAGAATGAATGCTTTAATGGGATCTGAAAATGCACCTTAAACTGTACAAACCCACAAAAAAAGAGAAAGAAATGAGGTTTTAAAAAGAAGACAAGTAGATCTGTTTGAAGGTCAGAGTTCAGCGTATAAACATACGTTGCAATGACATCACAGATGACGTTCCTAAACACTTTTCAATGTATAACTGTTTATTATCACTATACTGACATTTGACCACAGCAAGCATCTCCTGTTTCAGATCATCAAATGAATCACTGAATGCCAAATGTATATCTGACAGGTGGCTCAGGTTATTTTTTTGATGAATATCATGCACTATTTTTGCTCGCTTGGGGTATTTAGTCAATCGGGGTTTCACTACCATTGTAGACGAGACACTTAAATACCAGAAACCCCAATGAAAAATAGCTTGATCTAATGCCAACTTTCATGCAAATCTATAAGGTTGGGTATCAGTTACTTTCACTAACAAATACTGTATACCATAATACATCATAACAACATTATTTATGACCCTCTCAGTTACATTAATTATACATTTACTTACATATGCATACAATATGTACTACTAGTGTTTTCTCCGACATTAGTTAGTGTGACCAATGAGAGGAAATGTTTAGCATTTTCTTCATGCATTTGCCACCCCCAAATTATAATAGAACACCACTTCCTTCACCTGTAGACATGGAAATATGAACAAATGAATAAGGAAATTATCCACAGGGAGACAGGACCTTGCTCATTGTTTGTCATTCCTCTTCCTCCTTTATTACACCAGAAACCACAGTATCAGGCCAAGCCATTTCCCCCACAGGAATGTGCTTCTCTCCCTCAAACCTGCCTCTAATCATTTCTGTCGCATCACCAACCTCCTCTCACCTCCTCCTCTTTCTTTACTGGCACTGTCACAGACATCGACCCTGTCCCACCCCTCCCTCCCTCCCTCCCTCCCCTCATCCCCCAATCCATCTCATCACATTGACTCTGCTCTTCCACAGGAGCACCTTTCTCACTCTCTCTCTCTCTCCATCCTCCCCATTGTCTCCCCAACCCATCCCCTTGCCTCCGAGTCAGTGGCCACCCAACAGGGAGATTCATCACAGCAACCTGGCAGCCACAGTCAACACACACACACACACACACACACACACACACATTCAATCCAACAGAGAAAAACAAGACCCAGACAAGCATTTTACAGTGACAGAGATGGTAAAGAATTGGCGGGCTACAACCTGTTATTTAGCTCTCATCTGATCATTCTTTCTGAACATTAGCCATTCAGTCAAGACTAATTTAAAAACGTAAGGACAGATGTTACAGGGGCTTAACTCCTGTATGCAAACACAGCAACAATATCACTCCAGAGTAAGTACTGGAAGAAGAATGGTTGTATTATGGGGCTACAAGGCAGATAAAGGTCTTCTGCTATCCCTCTCAAGCAGTCTGTCTCCTTTGAAACATGACCACTTCTCTTTAGTCCACTAACCCCCCGGTGCTGTATAAACTGATGGGGTGCTGACAAGGACTGACTGGTCCCAAAACTCACCTTCTCTACGTTTTCCACCGTGAAGTCCAGGGCGTCCGGTGTGGCTGCTATCCTCCCCGGTGTGTCCATATCTCCGCTGACACGGAGCTGTCAAATGATCAAAGAGGAGCAACACATTAAGGAGCTGACAGCCACCGTGAAACCTCCTTTTATAGACAGTACCATTTCCAAAATATTTCCACAGCAGCAATCGGAATGTTTAAGTTAGCTAGACGGCATCAAATATTTAGACATAAGGATGACACGAGAAGCTAACCGGCAAGCTAACGTTAGCTCACTTAACTTAAGGCTAGCTGACGCTAACCTTCACTATAGAAAAATACTATAGCAACGGCTAGCGCCACTATGCTAACGCCAAACTAGCTAATGTAGCAATGCATGTAACTTGACGCAACCCTAATGCCAAATGCAACCAAGCGAGACAGATATGCTAGCATTTTCAGAGTGTGAAAGCATTATCAAAACAATGCCGTCTCCGTGTATTATCTGTAGGCTGTCTAGAGGACCAATATTTTCACACCTTTCTGTCCTGCGACGGTATGAGACGATGCTGGCAGCTCCCTGCCGCTTTTCTGCCTCTGCTCCGTCACCCAGAGCTTTTTTGCTTCGTTCAAGCACTGTGGGAAATGTCGTAATCACAGCGTAACTGGTCAAGAGCCACCCAATAACACGGTAAACAAAGCTGTCATTTCTAAAGTTCCCAAAATATTAAAGGTTGAGAGTATACAAAAGCTGAAAAATTAGCAGAATGTCAGTCTTCGTAAATGTTCGGCGCCGTTTCCATCCTGTTTGTCGTTAAATTGTTTAAATTAAACAACTGCTATCTTATGGTTCAGTTTCGTTTTGTCAATTTTTGCGACCAAATGCACTTCGACACTCATATGTCAACAACATTTGAATGCGGCATTTCCACCTCCATCCAATAACATGTCTGGTGCCAGGGGGAATGAACTGAAGCCTACTTACGTTGCGTCTTACATGTTGTCACTTTAAAAACTATCGAAAATTAACCTTACAGAAAATAAATATTGTTTGTTGGTCACGTACCCATTAAACCCTGCACATGCGTCTTACCTGAAACTATCGAGGATGTTGCAAAACATGCAATAGACACGGTATATAAGTGTATACCGCTCCCTTACGGAAGGAACACATATCTGACTAATACAAAATATATTTTTAAAAATCATGATGCGTGCAAATATATGTTCATTTTCTCAGTAATTACACATCACCACACATTGCATATCTTTTCATTCTAATTTAATTTTTTTTCATGTATACAATGAATACATGTGTATATTCACACTTTTCCCCATACAACCCTACAACTACAGCTCCTTCTGGAAATAATTCTCCACAAAAACATCACTAGTCATCAGCAAAAAAGTATTTAAAAATGATGTCACATTCAAACAGTAATAAAAAGGCAGCCAAGAAGTATTGATTACCTCATCGGTATCACTGAATTGAAAACAAAACTACACACCCACAAAACCAAGACAAAGCGATTCGGAGTATTATAACTCTTATATTCAAAAGTGGAGATAAAAATGTGACCTTCACAACTAGAGGGGGAAATATGTTACTGGCATTTTAGACGAGAAATGTCTGCAAATAAAGCCAGACATTTCCAAACCACACATCTGACTCATTCAGCACACTTTTTAGTTATCTCATGTACAGCAACATTAAATGAAAATCAATGTATGTTTTATAGATTTCCAAATCTATAAATGAGCCCAATAATATATAACAAATACGGTATATCAATGAATTAGCAGAGGAACTGTGGAAATCCCTAACCCTGGTACCACAAAGAATGATGCAAAAGTCAATAGTCTGCTCTGTGTTGATGATGAATATTCTGCTTTCGATCTCCAAAACAGCCTCATAGCCTAACAGAATATTCTTTTTAAAATCTTTTATCATATCAACCACCAGGTAATGTGAAGATAGTTCAGTTTCACAGGAACTCAGCGGAGGTGAATGAAATCATTGTGGGCTGTTCAAAAGCGGCTTGCAGTCTAATAGTGTCATCTCATCGGCATTACATCCTGCAGAGAAGTATTGCAATATAGTTTTGACTCTCTTCTCCCCAACCACGTGTGTGCTTTTCCACAAGACGAGAATCAGCTGTAGAGCAACAGCGCCCCCACGTGGGCCAATGAAGACATCACGCTACAGTAAAACGCCCTGTAGAAAGCGCCAGTCATGCAAAAAAGCGAGGATGATACAGTTTAAGCTTCCGGATCAAGTCAAATACCTGAAAGAATAGGTTTATTTTCTAAATTATTGATCACTAAAATCCTCAGTGTGACAAAGAGCCCTTGTTGACCCGGATGTGCACTTGTTTTTATTTACTGATTCATTTCTTTACATACATAGGTATATAACATAATGATTCGCAAAAATATTAAAAATAAGTATTGTAATCATTTTAATCAATTAATTTCCGGCCCTTATATAATACATATTTAATAATAAATTACTAATAGAAATATTACAGATATGTAAGAGGCTAATAAACCCCCAACGTTTTTGAGTACGTGTTATATTACAGAATGAATAAGTGAATAAACAAATAAATACATAAAATAGACTAACTATGCTAAGTCACAACAAAGTCACTGAGTAGAAAGGGTGGACAAAATAACAGGAACACCTTGTGAAATCCAGTACATTTGCACTATTTTTTGTGATGCTTATAAAATGCTTAACATGTCAAATATTTAAAATAAATACAAATGAAATTTTAAATATTTTGTGTGTCAGAGGTGTTGCTTCAACTCTGCAGTGATTGCCGTGGCTGTAGTTTGTGTTAATTAATCAAGTACACTGTGTTGCAGGCAGTTGCATGTTTTTCTGTTGTTTTGATATATATGCCCTTCTTTCTACTGAATAATGGCACAGAGGCACAGAGTCAGAGCCACTGACTATTTTGAACAGGGAACACGTGGCACTGTTTCTGGAGAAGGAGAGAGAGAGAGAGAGAGAGCAGTCGGGACTCACACACTCCTCCTTCAGTCCGTCCAGCCACGCACACACTGGCAGAGCTGCTGTCTGCAGTGGGTAGTCCTACAGCGCAGCTGCCTGGGATTTCTAAACTGCTCCGTTAAAGTCTGGGATCGGACGGTGATCGAGAGAGAGAGAGGAGAGTCCTGCGAAAACAAGACGATACGGAACGACATTTGTTTTGCTAATTTTCTTACTGTGTAGCAGGAGGACAGAGATGATGGAGACCAAACTCTGGGTTGCCCTTTGTGCTCTGCTGCTCATTAACTTGGGATCCACTAAAGAGGGTAGGACGTGTTTTTTTTTTTACATGTTTATTTCATCTCTTGACTTTGGATTGTTTTCCTGTTTCCAGTTTGATTAATTTGTGCTAAAAAGTGTGATAATGGTTTACTGTCCCACCACCCCTTACACACACACACACACACACACACACACACACTAATCTCACCTGCCCCTAGGCACCTGTGTGGTTTTTGAACAGAGATTTAAACTGACAGAGCTGATGTGAGTTTACAGTATGAAGTCTGCTTTGTTTCAGCTTGTTACACCATAAAGAGACAGTTGAGTGTGAACATTTTAGTTCCTCTGGTGTGTTTTCTGTTTTTTTCAAGCCATGTTTCAGTTTCACACTGGCCTCACTGTATTTCAAATCACAGCTTTATTTAAGTGTTCTTCTCTACATCTGATCCTCTGCTACTTGTTTAAACAGCCTCACACTTTGTCTTTCACATCACCCTCCCCATGCTTCTTCCTCTTTCTGCTTGCATTGCCTTATCACACCTCTCACACATCCTGTATTGCACTAATAACCACCTTCCTCTTTCTCTCCTACCTGTTCCAAGCACTTTCTCTCCTCTTCCTTCTCCCCTCTCTTTCTCCATCAGTGCCTCTCACATAAAAGGAAAACGAGACTATTGACATTTGAAAAGATTTTATTAGGCAGAACTGTCCCATCAGTTCCTCAAACTGAAATTCAAATGAATAGAAAACAGCTCGGCTCCACTGGAGGACATTTATTGGCTGTAAATGAGCAGGGAAGTACATTGTGATAAATGACACCTCTAACTACGTGCAGCAGCACACTGTCATTTTACTGGGTTCATGCTAATTGGCTTGCCTCTGTAGTACACTATGTAGACTTTATGAACAGATTTTAATGCAGTGCAATGGCAGCAGGCTCAGTTTTCACTGTGACCAGACTTTATACAGTAAATATATAATAATATATTACAAATATTTACAAAACATATTATTAGTATATATATTATACAGACTTTATACAGTGCAGATTGTATGGAGCTGTATTTGCATAAACATACAGTATGAATCAAAACCCCAGGTCAGGTAGAACTTTGTAGGCAGAACTTGTATTCAAATATTCATTAATTCTCTTTTTTCTGTTGACAGTAACTCATGACTCTAAGAAAGGGCAGAAATGGCAGTTTATTAACTTTCTCAAGCCTTCAATTACTGTCCAGAAAAAGAAATCCCTCTGAGCTTTTCTCAGCAAAGAACATTTAAAAATATCCAGTCTTTCTCTGTTCTTACATATTATACGGTTTCACTCTTAACTTAGCTGGCCTCCTCTCTGACTAATCAGTCACATCTTTATACTCTTCTAGACGTTATCTAACTAACTGCACATGTGCAGTAACCTACACAAAACTAATTTACAAAGTCTTACAATACACAGACTATGAAAATAATAAACAAACAGGTCAGTTATGACCTCTGCAATAATATACATATATTCACTTAGTTATTTACTGTCTCATTGTGTCTGTTATTTGATTTATGTGAGACTGAAGATGAAGTCCATTTCATGTTTTATGATTGGTTATATAATGATTTATGGGCTACACCTTTTAGTAATGGGAACATTATATCTGATATGTTCTTCTGGTTGGATGATTAAAAAAATGAGCTGTGTGTTTTAGGAAGGGAACCTTTTTGTGGGAAATGTTATTTGTCGAGCTTTGAACAGAAGACAAAGTTCTTTGTTTGCAATCTAATATTATATTAAATTAGTTAACGAATGTTTGATCGCTGCAGCAGTATTGTAGTATTGTTTGGTGTCTTATAAGTCCACGTCGGCTGGGCACGAGACAATAAATAACATAGCACTAACATTTGACCTAACTAGCTAACTATAGTGAATTTAGGCATAATAAGTAGCATAATAAGACCTAGCACAGGAGGCTAGACGGATGACATGCAGCTTGAGAGGGCACACAACGGTTGGCAGTAAACATCTGAAATAAGTGCAGGTGAAAAGGCCAAGGACAGCATGCACAGAGGAAAAGCTTTTCAGAACGATCTGCGCTGTTGACTCAAAAATCAGTAATTCCTGCTTCACGCAGCAGGAATAACTGAGAGGCACTTCCAGCGTCGAGTGCCGAAGCAGCCGACATCTGCTCGCAGAGAAACTGTTGGCTGTTCCTCTCACTGGCAGGGTCAAGAAGTGAGCAAGAGCTACTTCCCCAGGTACATGCTGCACTGGCCAGAAAGATTGTGAGTAAGACTCTGTAACATCTGGAGAGAGGAGAGTGCAACAGTGGAAACAGTGGCTCTCTTTATAAATCTACTCTGCACACACACACACACACACACATATATATATATATATATATATAAAAACAGACATACTACTCCAACATTTGACCTAAAAGCAGCTCTAATGGAGCTTAAGTGAGAGAACAAGGCCAGTATTGTACAGCCAAGCACCTCTGTCTATTTATGAGTGTGTCTGTTTTTGTATCATTTAGAGTTCAAATAGGTCTCTCTCTCTCTCTCTCTCTCTCTCTCTCTGTGTGTCACTGTGTGTGCTGATGAGCTGCGTGAGTGATTATTGAGGTAATGAAAGGCATCATGGCAGTGTGTTACTGAACGGTAATGACATTACAATGCATTAGTGCTCTGGTCTTCATCAAAGGGGAAGCAGGTAGAAACAGAAATGAAGACTTACACAACAGTGTTGTGCTAAAGAGATCAAGACCAAGGGGGAAGAGGGAGAGAGAGCGAGAGAGATTGGAGATCTTCATTAAAAGGACATTACTTGAAAGACTAAAAATGCCTTCCAGTCTCATGCTGTAGTAGATGTCCTGCAAAGTAAAAGTCTGAGTCAATCCCTCAGTCAATCCATTTTATTTGGCACCCTGAAATTATGTTTTGCAGTAATGTGACTGTGTTGTGCTTCATTGCAATTCTCAGTATCCATTCAGTGGTCAGGTCCCCCCCGAGAGGTCTTAAGATAAATCTGAGGAGTCATGACACGATTAACAAAATAGGAAATAAGGGGAAAAAGAATGTTTTTTAAATGGAGAAACTCTTTTACCTTTTCAGGCCTTTAAAAACTTTTCAACATACCGTTTTGTTGAACTGCTCACAACTCAAGGGGTCACGAGTAGCTTCACTTTGCTTCACCTTAAAGGGTCACGAGCCGCATTTAGCTCCTGATGCAAAAGAAAGTATCTTCTTACCAAAAGCTTTAGCAAGACACTAAACCCCCGTTTGCTCCAATGAAGCTGCTCACTGATCGATAGAAGACTGTCGATGTACTGAGCATGTAAGTGCTGCAGTGCTTTGCTGGGAAAAGTATGCATAGTCAGATAACTTTTTCCGGATACATAATATGTGACTATACATTTTTCAGTTTTAATAATTGTTGTTTGGATAAACACTGGCCTGTGCTGACTGATATTCTCTGCATGCTGTCTGTTGTCCCATATTTGCCTGGAATAATGAGCAAATAAGCTGTTAATGACCCTGAAGACATCACCAGAGATTGACCATCATCCATCATGACTCTGTCCTCTCCTCGTCAGATGATGGCCATGCTGCTCTCTTCTTTGCTTCAAAAGATGCTCCTGGCTATGAGTCTCTAGAAGCAGTGACTTTGCCTACTTTGATCCTGGACGCCATCAGCCATGCTGCTTCTGCACCTTCCACGAATGGCGCCGACACAAATCCAAGTTCAAGAGGCACCAGCAGTTCGAGCAACGAGACAACTACAGAAGGGGAAACCATCTCTCTGACACCTGAAGCAAAGGAAGATCATGGTAACTATGTGACTCCGTATTATTAATCCTGCTTTACTCACTGATCTGATGTTGTGGTTATTACACTTCAGATGGATTTAGTAGGGAGCCCAGCAGCAGGTGGCTCAGAGTTTAGGAGCTATATTTAACAAAGTCCTTATCTCTGTTTTCCATGTCCAGAAGTGGGCCACAGAGTGAGTGACAGGGTTGAAGTGTTGACCACAAACACAACACAAGCAAAGACAGAGAGCTCAGTCTGGTTAAAAAAAAACAAACGGAGCACAGAGAAGGAGAGAACGTCAGAGATGGTGTAAGATAATACTAAAAGAGGAGAATAAAGAAGGTATGAATGAGTTAATTAAATAAGGTGCAATCTGTTGGCAGAGCCATGGTGAAATATACTCAGAGAAACGTTCAGTCAGAAGAGATTCAGATGGTGTTGAGGAGAGGGGAGAAGTGATTAAATGCTGTGTTACTTTTCACAAGGGGGCGAGAAAGGTAGAAGTGAAATACTCCCCCCCTCAGCACACACACACTTTCTCTCTCACAAACACATGCTGGTTCACACGTTAGACTCATAAACATATTCACAGGAAAGGCACATTTCTAGGCACTTTTATTTTGTGTGGGGGGGGGGGGGGGGACAGTTCATATTAGAGAACAGTTTGCAATGTACACAACTTTTTTTGTTTTTTTTCCAAGGTTTTGAGATATTTGACTTTCAGTTTTCTGCCTCCTGCCCTCCACCAAGCACAACTGAGATGAACTGATTTGTATTTGTGGTGCTCACAGCATTGGAAGTTTACTCTTTAACAGC